>PVIU01031264.1:0-15057 GCA_004026605.1 Ondatra zibethicus
CTGCCGTAACATTTTCATACATTGTTTGCTCGTTTTGAAGAGTGTTTATCCAATAACACTTCTAGGGAAACATTTATCTTTCAATATTTTTCTTACATCGTCACTGTGTTTGTCTTGACTTTATTTTTCATTTGCCTGATTTATCGTCTGTATTATTCCTGAAAGACAACTTCTACACTTGGTACAGAATTGAAAAAGTCTTCCATTTGAAATAAAAATGACCAAGAATGAGCAGTCTATTTTGGTCTCAGTTACATATAACCTAAGAAGTGATATCTAAAAAAAATTCTGTCACTAAAATTCAAATAACTGAAACCTTAAGCCTAATAAAATAAAAGGTGCATTGTTGTTATTCATATAAGTGTTATTAAAAAAGAGTTAGTAAGCGCTTCTGAGCCTGACTTCCGGAGAGCAGGTTAGCTGTGCAGGGGTAGAACCCAGCCTTCTCAGGAGAGTGTAGTGTGTGTTTAGAGAAAGAGCCACATAGTGTTGTACAGCTGCATGCTGAATCAGTCACTGACCTTGAGAAATGGAAGCTGCTTTGCCCTAGGGAACCATTACATGAGGCACGCTGTCCTCTCAGGGGTGCTATGTCATCCCCATGCTTCTACCCCTGTCTTCTTCCATTCAGCCCTACTTTTCTGTTTCCTTCACACCATCCTCCTCTCTTCTTCTTTTCCTTAAATAGGGGAAAACAGCGTGACATTAAGCTGTCAGTACACCTGCATCTTATCCGCACTGTAAAGCTTATACGAGAAGTACGTAGAATCAGCAGTCACGTAGACACAGAGAGGGAGGGCTATTAGGAATTCAGGGAAAGATGAATGGCATGCATAAGAAACTTAGGGCACATCTTTGAGACTGTGAGGCTTTTCTTCTGCCTTTGTAACAGCAATTCCAGTTCTCACTCTTTCATTAACCACACAATGGTAACAAGAGAGAGGCTCTGGTATCAGGACGTACCTGCCACTCCTATTCTCTGCTCCAGCTTGTATAAACCATTGTACATGTAGATTATAATAATCCTGCAACTGAATTACTTTTTATTGACTAAATGTTTTATGTGTCGTATTTTCATTTTATTAAAGCATTTCAAGGTAATCTGGAATATGTGTTCTAATATATCTGAAATAAAATATTTTAAGATTATGTGTGTATACCTACCAATTATAAAGAACAAATGAAACTGATACTTTAACTATAATGACTCACAATTCTGTTATGTATCCATTGATAATAAGCAAAGAAAGCAAATATGTGAAAGCCAAAGGAAGTGGCCCATCTGAGTGCAGCAGAAGGAATTTGTAAAGTAAAAATGTAAAAGGAAACTAATATTTATTACCACTACAAAGATAGCAAATATTGAATCATGGGAAATCTGGAAAGCAGCTTAAGAATCCCTGAGGGTTACAATTAAATTTTGTGGAGTAGGAAAGTCACAAGTATTGAATCCAGAAATAAAGAAGAAAAACTGTATTGTTGAATTGCATCCAAGTTCCCCGTGGAGAGAAAAACCTTACTGAAATTCGTGCAAGCACACCTGCCTCTTAAGTATTCCTGACTTAAGTGATGACAACACCACCTTTAAGAAGAGTGGAATCAGATAATCTTCATTTGAAATTGCATCTTTATTCATGATTTGGAAGCAATGTTGGACCAAATATAAACAGAACGAAGAAATCCAGAGATTCTCACCCACCATGTGGGGTTTATTTTTTATGACACAGTGCTATTCTTTAATTTGAACTTGCATCATCTTTCAAAAGACAACAACTAGCAGCAACTTTAAAACAATCTTGTTTAATCATAGGACTCATCACATATTTTCCTTAGCATAAATAATGAGTTTAAATCAGGAGGAAAAATACATTTCAGATTATATTTTTATTATAGATTTGGATCAAAGATCAGTGATAAGAAAAGAGTTTCACATTTAAACTCTTTGTAGAAGGAGTTCTTTCTGTTCACTGTTGATTTATGATTCAATGGTAATAAACTTAGTTGCACCTACATGGACTGTGGCATCCTTCAACAGATGCTGCTGCTGATAGGAAGCAGTTTGTCTCCTGCTCTGCGGAAGATGACTTGCTGATAGAAAGGTGCTGAACAGGCATTTCTGCGTCTTTGTTTCATTCTTTCCCACTCATCTTTCAAATCACAGATCTGCAAGCAAGACTGCAGCAGCGCTGACTCGAAATGACTCATTTACTTCAAGTCATGTTGGTTACAGATGTGAAAATGTGTTTCCTGGTTCTTGAGGGTTTTAATGAGCTATGAATGCTGATCACACATAAGCAAAGCAAAATTACTATTCTTTGTTACTTCAGAGAGGATGTTCGGTACTTAAAGGTACAGTTCACTGCTGAACTCGCGGAGAGCATGACATAGGTAGAGGCATTGAAGGCCTTGCAATCCTGCTGTAAGACCAGCTGGCAGTCACTTTGCCACAGAAATGAAAACAGAGATATTGCGCTCCTTGTACTAAATGGTAGGGCGAGCCTTGGGGAGCCACAAATTTTTTGTTTGTACAAGAAAATTGCTTGGTAGTGACAGAAATTCATTTCAAACCTTTCAGGAAGTGTTGCATGATTTCCCCAGAGATCTCTCCAGGGGTCACAAGAGAAGAGGAAGCCAAACCTGGCCCTTCTATTCTCGCTGGAAGGAAAGAAAATTAATATAGGGGAATTTGAACTGTATCCATTTCCTCAGGAAAACAAGCGCTTACTGGTAGAAGTGCTTGTCGTGAGACCCTTTCATCTCTACACACTTCCTTTGACCAGCTCTGCAAATATTAACCCTGGCCTAACCTACCAGAAATATAACCCCATGTTCTTCTTATAACATAAACTTGTGTTTGATTAATTGAGGACATCAATATTGTTTTGTTTTGCATACGTACAAGAGTAGCTAGAAACTAAGTAAATAGCCAAAAACTTTCTGATATAGTTTTGTGCACTTAAAATATGAGCTAATAGAAAGCTATAAATAAATTGGTGGTTCTTAAAGAAACGGTAATATTTAAAATTTATTACTAAGGGCATTTATAGTTGATAGATAATATTCCACAGTGTGTGCCTAAAAGGATTAAAAAAAAACCCTCACAATTAAAGGTTATAATGCTTTAATCCAGAAGTTATATTGGTAGCTATTAATTCTTAGAATAGTTATCATAATAGTGTTTTTGAGTATATGTGTGTGGGTTTGTGTGTGTGTGTGTGTGTCTGTGTGTTTGTGTATGTGATGTCATGTGCCTGTATGGATGTATTTGTATGTTTACAGGCACACATGTGTGTATCTAAACATGTGTGTGTACTTGCTTGTAGAGGCCAGAAGTTGATGTCTAGTATTGTTCCTATTCACTACCTTATATATTAAGGTGAGGTCCTTGAACTGAACACAGAGCTCATTGATTTGACTTTGCCATCTACCCATATTGCTCTAGCTATTCTGAGTCTCTTCCTTTCACCCCACCTTCTTGTCTAGGGAACCTAGGCAGTTTTACCATGCCCATGTGAATTTCCATGTGTTCTGGGGATCCAAACTGCAGTGTTTATGCTTACATGAAGAACATCTACTCATTTGAGACATCTTCCTAGTGAAACAGAACATTTCTGATTATTAAAGTAGTTACCATGAAAGCCAGTCCTCAGGGAGGGATTCAGGTCAATTCAAGCTCAGTGGGCTCAGGACCCCGTGTCTGAAATGCATGGTCTTCCTTCTTCCTTCCTTCCTTCCTTCCTTCCTTCCTTCCTTCCTTCCTTCCTTCCTTCCTTCCTTCCTTCCATTTTTATTTCTTTCTCTGTCTCTTTCTTTTCTTTTTTTATTTTTTTTATTTAGATAATATTTTTTCTTTTATTTCACAAAGAAACTGCAGTTTTCCCTCCCTTCTCTCCTCTGGTTCCCTCTCCTCACCTTCTCTGTCTCCATTCAGAAAGAGGCAGGACTCCCATGGATTTGAACAAAGTCAGACGGTCAAGTTGAGGCAGGATCTAGCTTGTGCTAAGGCTGAACAAGATAATACAGCATGGGAATCAGGTTTCAATAGAGACTTAGTTTCTTCCTCTAGGAAGCAGACAATACCCTGTAGTATTTTTGGAGTCTCTTTGACAAGTTTGATCAACAACTCAGAAGCAGGCTTCTCATGACTGCTGGTGGGGGTTTGTTAGATGGTTCAGCTCTTGAAGGCATTATTGTCAGCTCAGATGAGAAAAGTAAATGTAAACTATATGTGTGCATTTATACACAGGCATACTGTATTATAGTTTTTTAGAGAGCTAATAGTATATTTTCTTATGACTTTTCCAGGCACTGTTACTTTATCCTCCTCATTCCTTCTATTGTGTTTATATCCCTCTCCTTTCCCAATTAGAGCCCTCCTCTCTGTTCTCTTCCCATTTCTGCAAAGAGATGATTTGTACACTCCTATTCAATCTTCTATTGATCCTGACTCTCAACCCTAGGAACGATCCTTTTTTATTTTTCTTTTCCTTTCTCCTTCCTCTTTTGTTTTCCTTTTCTGATGTTTACAGTTACTCTATGATATATACTTATATCTAAAGATTTGGAGCTAGGAGCCTCCCCATGAATAAAAACATGTAACATTGATTTTTATGAGTCTGGATTACCTCACTCAATATCCTGATTCTAATACATCATTTTCCCTGAGGGCTAGCTTTCATGGTAGCAAAAGATACTGTACAACCTTCCAAAGGAGAGAAACAATGAATAGTATCACCAAGATATGTCTATAAACCATGACAATAACCAGCCTGCCACAATCGCTCTAAGATTACAGCAGTGGCATTTATACCTTGAGAGAAACCAACAACTCTCTAAATGACTCAAGACCTGCTCAGTAGGAGGGATTTCATGCCTAGTACTGGAAACCTAGACATCTCCCCAGGGCTAGTGAAGTCATGAATGTTGGAGAATAACCTACAACCACCTACTTTAATAAACCAGTGTAATCCCTAAGTACATTCTAAATATTCATTCTTATACTCACAGATAAGTAGAATCCTCACCCCTTATCATGGAAAATTATATTTTTCAACAGATTATCTCTATCTGAAAATCTATCCAGAAAATCACAACCAATCACACTGCAAACTTGGGTATATATCCACAAACACTCTCACATGGAAGGCCCTGGAAACATTTTTGTAACAATGGATGGAAAGATTATAAGAGCGAGGGGATTGGGGAATTGTTGTGAGATTGGGTCTGTTAGTACTGCTGGGATCTACATCCCAAATGTCTTTCCACCATGCATGCATAAATATAAGCTGAACAAAGAAATAACAATAGTCTAAGTGGAGCAGGAAGGGCTGTGAGGCCTCAAGCTTACAGAAAGAATTATAGGTACTGAAGGAATGCTGTGAGCAGGAGAAATAGCCTTTTACATGGAGAATATACCATTTGATTATCAGATGCCAAATAGTCCTGAAAATATAAGCAGTAACATTGTATAGACAGAATATGTTGTATTTACATATTTAGGAGTGTATATTTATATGTTTGTACATGCACATATGTTTCTTACTGATTATATTGGGTTTCACGGTCTAAGTTGATGAGGAGGACTAACCAGGTCTCTTCCTTTAGCAGAGCAGCTGGACCTATTTCCACCCACATATTAAATTCTCCAGGTTTCCAGAGGACCTAGATGGTCATTACCAGTCTTGCCATTGAGGAGGTAGCTACCAGGAGACCACAACAACAACAGCAAAATTACAAGTATATGAGACACTACTCTTGAGCTGCCTTCTTTACAACTCTGAAACATGGACAATGAAACACTCCTCAGAACAGTGGCTAAATGTGTTTGAGATGATATGTCTCAGGAGGATTCTAGGCATCACACAAAGTGATTAGGCTGTGCAATGATGACATTAAGAAGCATCTCCATCTACAGAAGGACATAAGCTACAGGACATGACAATGACACTTGAGATACTTTGGTCATGTTACAAGAATGAATGATGGCAGATACCCAAGATAACACTGCTTGGAGGAGTGCATGGGATAAGGCGAAGAAGAAAGTCCAAAAAATGTTGGCTAGACAGCATAAAAGACTATGGAACCTTGGGCCTGACAATAGCCCAAGCATCTAGGACTGCCCAGGATAGGAACAACTGGAGAACTGCCATAAATGTGCTGCCAATGCATGCTTAAACATTGCTGGGGCATAAATGAAAATGAATGAATATACACATATGTGATGTGGGATGTTCTTCTGTATATGCGTTGCTTTTATTGGCTATTGAATAAAGCTTGTTTGGCCAATGGCTTAGCAGCATAAAGCCAGGGAAGAACTATGAGCAGAGATACAGAGAAAAAGAAGGCAGAATCAGGTTCGATGCCAACGAGGTGCTTAGGAAACAAGACATGTAGAAAATGAGGTAATGTCATGGCCATGTGGCAATAAATGGACTAATAGAAATGGGTTAATTTAAGATGTAATAGCTAGCTAGAAATATGCCTGAGCAATCGGCTAAACGTTGTAATTAATATATTTTCTGTTTCATTATTTGGGTCTGAGAGGCTGGGAAATGGAAGTACAGTTTCCGTTTACACATATGTATATGTAACAATTAATGAAAAGGAGGTGATAGATTTGAAAGAGAACAAGGAGGTAAACATAGGAGTGTTTGAATGGAGGATACAAGTGATATAACTATGTTATAATCTTTAAAAATGAAAGAAAAATTGAAAATTTTAAAAATCTAATTTTCTAAAGAGACCACAAAATATTAATCCCTTTGAAAACTAAAATAAAAGTAAAATTACCCTGTGCCTGGTGTTGCATGCCTGTAAAACTAACTATTTGGGAAACTGCAGCCAGAGGATTTGGATTTCTAGAATAGGTTATAAAACAAATTCATGGTCAGCCTCAGAAACTTTATGAGACACCTCAATTTCTAAATAAAATGTAGAAAGGGGACCCTGGGAACATAGCTCACTGGGTGTGTGCTGCTTGACTAGGATGTATGAGGTTCAATCCTTAGTACCACAAAAATAAAGAAAGAAAATAAATATATTGAAAGATTAGGAATCATAGAGATACCTGAATAGTTAATAAACTATAACCAACACGTAATGGGCAATATTTTTCAATAAGAAATATTATACTTGTATCAACAATTGTGGAGTAGCCCAGCTTCCCTGGCCATTTTCCTCCTGTGGCCTACAGATAATGCACGATGGCCTAATTACTCAGCCCACAAGTCCTCTGTGTACCTATCTCCTGTTGCTGATCAGTAAAGAGTTTGACCTTGAATCCCCTGCTCACTCACACTTACATCATTCTCCTAGTTCTCAGTATTGATAAGTAAGCAGTCCCCACACCCAAAAGCCCAGACTCACAAACATCTGACTCTCTAAGTGTGAAATTTCAGAGTAAAAAGTCACAAACAGCATAAAAATCCAAAACAACTAATTCCCTCCAGAAATTATGAATTCCATAATAATGATTATCATTGAGAACATTTCAACATTCAGACAAAAACTTTAAAAGAATCATAATAACTATGATTAAACAACTCCAACTTCAAAATGAGTGAAATAAGAAAGTCAATGTAAGAAATAAAAATAGAATTCAATAAAGCAGTAGAATAAGTAAAGAAATACCAACTCTGTTCTTGGATTTAGTTTGCAAGAATCTAGAGAAGGCTGCCTTTTTGTTCATATGGGATATTGGCTTACATTTTTTTTTGGTTGGGTCTTTCTGTGACTTAGATATCAGGGTATTAATGGCCTCCTAAAAAGAATTAGGAAATGTTTTTAAGTTTCTATTTTGCAGAACATTTCAATATATATACATACACACACATATACATATATCAAGAAACCTATTTATTTTGCCTTTTCCAGTGTGGTGGTGTTTAGAATTTGTGTTCTTATGAATCTGGATTTCTTTAGTGTCTGTTGTGGAATTCTCCTTTTTATCTCTAACTTTGTTCATCTGTATACTTCTCTCTGTGTCTTTTAGTTAAGTTGCCTAAGGGTTTATCATTCTTATTGAATTTATCAAAGTCCTCACACTTTGTTGCATTGATTCTTTATATTGTATTTTGCTTCTATTTAATTAATTTCAGCCCTTATTTTGATTTTTTTCTTGCCATCTACTTATTTGGGGTTTATTTCTTCTTGTTCCAGAGCTTTATGGGCTGTCAATAACCTACTGCTATTAGTTCTTTTCAGTCGTTTAATGCAAGCTCTTAGTGCTGGGAACTTGCCTCTTAGAACCTTTTTTTATTGTGTCCTAGAGGCTTGTGTATGTTGTCTTTTCCATTTAATAAATAAACATCATCTACCACATAAACACACTGATGGAATAAAAAACAGAAGCTACTCATTAATGAATAAAGAGTCTTTGACAAAATCCAACATCTCTTAATGATAAAAGTCCTGGGCGCACTAGGAAAAAGGCTGTCCACTCTTTCTGTACCTATTCAATACTGTACTTGAAGCCTTAACTAAAGTAATAAGACAACTGAAGAAGATTAAGGGAATACAAATAGAAAAATGAGAAATAGAAACATTCTTATTTGAATACAGTATGACTTCACACATAAAGACACTACCAGAAAATTTCTACAGCCTCAAATGGTCCTTATTGTAAATTGTCCTTCTTCATAACCTCTCCATTACCCCTCATTTCCATCCCCGCTCCTTATCTAATTCTTCCATTCCAGTCTCTCCATACAATGTTTGGAAAGATATACTTAACTCCCAGCATGCTTATACTATACCTAACTTCCGTCGTTAAATGGCTTGTAGCCCACATATTGAAAACTTGAAAGCTAACATGTACATATAAGAAAAACATACAATATTACTTTTTTGGGTTTGGATTACTTCACTCAGGATATTTTTTTTCACAGCTCAGTCTATTTGCCTGTGAATTTCATAATATCACTTTAAAAAACTCTTTTGTGTAGATTTACCACATTTTCATTATCCATCAATTGATTGATTGACATATAAGTTCTTTCCAATTTCTGGAAATTATGGATGTAGTAGCAATAATCATAAATATGCAAGTAACTCTGTCGTAGCATTTAGAATCCTTCAGATATATGCCCAAAAGTAGTACAACTGAATCAGTTGGTGAATTGATTTTCAACTCTTTGAGTAACTTCAGCACTAATGGATCAAATGGAAACCTGCTACTGTAAAAGTTTCATGTGGGAGAAATCTAAATGGAGTCACCAAATAATGGTGGTGACAGTTCTCCCACTAGATATTTTATGCCACTTAGTACAAGCTTTAGTGTCAGCAATGGGTTATGTTTTGTTGTGTCTTTGGCCAAAGGAGATTCCATGGAAACCTTAGTATTTCAGCTACTACCACGCCTATCAGTTGCTCTCCACAAACTAATAATAAGGACCTATTGCTGAAGATAATACATTCCTCATCATGTACAGAGAGGTTCTTTGGTGCCTAACTAGGGACTCTACCCCTAGTGACTAGTGTTCGTGGTACTGAAAGGTCATCTATACACTAACAGAGGAGAAAGATAACCCAGCTACAAACCTACTACCCACAATGGAGACCTTCATGCAAAATATACTGGTGCAATAGAGTGTCACAAGTGTGTGAAGTAACCAACCCTCTGTGATTGTACACAGGGCCAACTCTATGAGCTGTAACACATGCCCACCCCCTGCTGGGATATCAAAGGAGCTGGGACTGGCTAGCACATAGGCCCAGGAAGAAAACAAATACAATCGTACAATAAAGGAGCATGCAAACTGGATGACTGCTAATGATACTGTGCTATAGCAACGGATCCGTGTCTTACTCCACAATGACCAGATACACTTACTTTTGCAGTAGTGGTGTTAGTACACAGAGACCCAAATCAGGAAAATGTGAAAAGAGTTAGAGATTTTAGAGCACTAAGTCCTAAACGGATGCCTTCTTCAAACTCCTCTCCTCAAAGTTCAGGGATCTAGGAGGAAATGGAAGTTAACAGATTGTAAGAGCCAGAGCTAAGAGATTACTCCAAAGAACCAGTGCCTTTTAGGCACAGCAGTACTGATGTGCGTATTAATTCACAGAGGTTGTGGCAGCACACAAAATACCTGCATAGATTAAATAGACAAGGCCCCAGGAAGAGATGGGCCAATGATAACAGCACCCATGCTTAAAGAGAACTCCATTTGTAATAGATACCTGCTGCCAAAGGGGAAAAAGTGTTTTCTTTAGTGGATTTTCACTGTGTATATTAACCACATCTTAGGCTATTTCCCGTGCCTGGGAGCATTCTGTCAGCAAAAAGCAAACTCAATGGCATTGTTGCTGATGTTTGTATCTTTTTCCATTTTTGGTATGGTATTTATCTTATTGATGTTTTGCTTTCATATTCTGTTTCCCATTTTTGTATTTTTCTCATTTTGTGTGTGTTTCTTGATTATTTTATTTTATTATTTCTTGACTTGAAAAAAAGAATGAAAGAAAGGTCTTGCAGCTGGGCAGTTGGGGAGAATCTGGAAGGAGCTGGTCGAAGGGGATAACATGATCAGAATATACCATATGAAAAAGTTTTTCATTATAAAAAAGACATGAAAATGTTGAGAAGAATGTTCTAGAATAGTGGGTGATAAATATGATACTTATGCATAATATATTTTATGTTTGTATAACATTGATGATAGTAAATAAAATATAAGATAAACAGAAAGCCAATCTGAAAAACTGATATAAATGAAACACTCAATAAGTCAAATAAAAGCCTCAATGAAAAGTGTCAATAATACAGTAATTTATGTGGAAAACAATATCGAAATTGGAAGAAAAAGGAGAAGAATTGTATTCCTCAGCAAAAGCCAGGAATCAATTTATAAAAATCCATGAATCAGACATGGAGGTATCTGAGAAACAATGAAAGCACACTAAATTCAGATTATGGCCATAGAGGTACATAAATATCATAATAAAAACCTATAATACTTTCTCAGCAAAGTCACAAAACATTTTTTCATAACAAGAGAAAGAAGAGGCCTAGCCAAATATTACAGGCTATCATTATAATTCTTGTTTCTCTCCATAATTTAGAAAGAGTATAGTCCTGAAGACAGCACATATTTGAATCATATGACCTGGTTGAATCAGGCTTTATCCCGACTGGCTAGCTTTCATAGTGATGGAAGCAGATTTGTAAGCCCAGTACTGGGAAGTAAAATAATCAACAGTCTTGTTTTGCTATGAAATCTGTGAGCTGCAATGACCACTTATATGCCTACCAGTGCATCAGTAGCATAAATATTCTAGGAGTAATCAACCACTTTATGGTAGTATTTAAAGCTCTGTACGCAAGTTGAAGCCTATGGTTGGTATCATTAGATGGACTTAAAACCCTGAATGATTCTAAAGATGAACTTGACACTATTATTTCGTTAGGTAGACATTAGTAAACTCCCTTTAAGTTCTTATTTTTGTTGTTTTTGTTTTGAGATAGGCACTCACTCTGTAATCCCAGTCCACCTGGAACTTATTATGTAGACCTGGTTGTCCTCAGACTCACATAGCTCTACCTGCCTCAGCTTCTGAAGTGCTAGGATTAAAGGTATCCACCACCATGCTGAGCCCCCTACTAAGTTTGAAATTTTACATCAGTCCTTTTCTTCACTGGTGTGTATATTTGAGATTTCTGCTTATTTTTATGTATATGTATGAGTGCTATGCTTACATGTATGTATATGTACCATGTGTATGACTAGTCCCCAAATAAAGCTACAAGAGGGTATCATTTACCCTAGAAGTAGAGCTACAGATGGTTGCGAGCCACTATGTTCATGCTGGAATCTGAACCTTGGTTATGGAAAGTGCTCAGTGCTCTTCCTGATGAGCCAAATCTACAGCCATTATCCTTATAATCTTTTCACTCTCATCAAAGTAGGTACACTTTTATGGTAGATTATGAAAGACCCACGAATGTTGAACACTCAGAGATCAAGAGCCTGCACTCATGAATTCACATCAGCCAGTGCCCGTACACACAAGACCTGTACAAAGTCAAGTCAGAAGAAATTCTGGAATGAAAAGGCAGGTGGGAACGGAGCATCACCCTACCTCAGGAGTCATTGGCAATTGATGGCAGATGGAGGAGGGACAGCTGTTTTCAGATCTCTGACACTGAAGAGGCTACCATAGCATGGTCTTACACCTATGCACTTACTAGCAACAATACATAGATTCTGTGGGCTAAATAAAATGCATTATGCAAATCAGAAGGGAAAATGTGGGGGATTGGATAGGAATTAAAGGAGAGGTAAAGGAGAAAGATTTGATCAAATATATTATAGGTACCTATGAAATTCTCATACAAGAATAAAAAAAGCTATGAAGCTATATACATATGCTCTCATAGAACTCCAAGCTATATTATCAGGTAAAATAGTAATACAAAAAATTAAGTAGTATTTGTAATAAATTATAGAATTAAATATGTGTGAGAATCTATCTATATCATGTGGATTCACATAATCACTCTCATTAACACATTTAGATCTGTGTACATAAAGAAGCCTCAGATATGGTCCCATTGATTAAATAGTTGAGTGTTCAGAAAGCCAGGGGATTGAAAGTGAGGAAAAATTCTCATTCAGATTTTGTAGTATCGAAACACATTATTTAATCAGAAAATCAAATATAAATATAAATATTAATTCATGACTTAGAGTAACTAACTTTTATTTTATTGCTATTTTCTGTGTTTTATATTTCATTTGATATTCTGTAAGTGTTAGGGTATTTGCATTTTGAAAACTGAAGTTCAGAAATATCATTGTTGAAATAATTGAAATAATTCAGTGGGCTAGAAATGTTCTGATAAACACATTTAAACAGTGTTAGATATCAAATTAACATTTTAAATTGTTTAAGTAATATTTGTTCCTATTCTCAGATCATGATTCACAGCTATTTAAAAAGATCTAGTCATCTGAGTTTAAAAATTTCCCTTAAATTGCTATGTACAACCAGTAATTTGTCATCTTCAATTTACGTTCTTGAGTCACACTGCCCAGATCCCCATGGTTGCGTCGAATGAAGTCATCTAATGGTTGGACAGCCTTGTTATGTACTCAGGGACAATAAAACGGATATTTAATTGGAGGGTATTATGATTTAGATGAGAACATAAAAGGTACAAAAGCAAGTAATTCTTACATAATGAAACCTACTCTTAAACCAGGCGGTGGTGGCACACACCATTAATCCTAACACTCGGGAGGCAGAGGCAGGCGGATCTCTGTGAGACTGAGGCCACCCTGGTCTACAGAGCTAGCTCCAGGACAGACTCCAGAGCTACAGAGAAACCCTGTCTCGAAAAACGACAAACAAACAACAAAAAAATTCTTAAATGTAGAATGATGGACTATATACAACTCAGTCTTGCAGCCAGTAATGAATAAATGACTGATAAAGGGTAACCCACAGACAACAAAACGGAAAAATATGCCTTCATAAATATATTATGTGAGCATAATCACTTTCCCCACCGCAGTTCTGTGTTGTACAGCAGTACAGGTTGTGAGCCCAAGGCAGCTAGGAAAAGCAAGGTCAGTGTTCCATCTGATAATCTTCTCAAAATTATATAGCAAGGAAAGAAAATCATTACCCGACACTGTGTGCCTGCATTGTTCATCTGGAAACTAATCTTGGGGTGAACATTAGAGAAACTCAGAATATTTGATAAAAATCAACAGGAACGTGGCTTTGAACTTAAGTATCTCATCAAAGTCAAAATTGAGTGACTCTTCTAGATAACACATTTTTTTATTTATGACACATCAATCTTAATTTTGTTTTGGATTTATTATAAATAGTTGTACAATAAGCAAAACATTTGCATATATTTTTATCAAATGGACTTTTAGATTGTTAATTAACTTGTGTATGGTCATGTGTTATAGTTACATAAAGGGTGCGTGCTTAGGGGATGAAAGATATAGGTTAGGCTAGCCAAAATGAAATCTTTGTTAAGTTACATACACGTGCACACACAATGCCATATTGATTCTGTGTATTTATAGTTCTGACTATAAAAATGTAACAAACATCAATATTAACTTGTATTAGTTAGGTTTCTATTGCTGCAATAAAACATCAAGATCAAAAGCAACTTGAGGAGAAGAGGGTTTATTTACTCTTTCATTTCCACATAACAGTCCATTACTGAGGAAAGTCAGGGCAGGAACTCAGGCAGAGTAGGATCCAAGAAGCAGGAATTAAGCAGAAGCCACAGAGGGATGCTGCTTACTGGCTTGATTCTCATAGTTTTCTATTAAACCCAGGCTCACCTCCTCAGGGCTGTGACTACTCTCAGTGAGCTGGATCCTTCTACACCAATTACTTTTTAAGAAAATGCCCCACAGGTTTAGTTACAGGGCAATTATAAAGAGACATTTTCTAAATTCTTCTTTCCCCCCTTTCTCTCCATATATAGTATGTGTACATAGCATGATAGCATTGTATATACTAAATTTATATACTAAAACCAGACACACACTAAATTTATATACTAAAACCAGACACACACACAGACATATACTATTACACACACACACTCACTCTGTTACCCAGCTTCATCTCTGTATACACAAACACTGTAAGTGATGTCTTCATGGAAAAATACTCTACACTTGTAACTAAAGTGTACAGAAAACAGTCAACATTTTGCCAGAGTTTTGGCATGTCCAAATGTTCTGTGAAGCAATCTATATCCAGGATACTGATTTCAACATATCATATTATTAGTATTCTTTTGCACTGACATTTAAAAGGCTAGCAAGTAGAATTAATATGTGATATAATACCATTTTTTGCTGAACATTAGTCCCTTGATGACAACTAAAATTGTATTAGCATTTTGTTTTCCTTCTGTGTGCTATTTGCTTGCTAATTGTTGTAAAACACCTGATACACTGTAGCTCACTAGAGTTGGTATTCATATTTAACAAATTGGCTAGAGTTAAGAAATGTGCTTGTTTGAGATCACCTAACTGGTTGTTGCGAATGACTAAATCTCATGAAGAAATACAAAGTTTA
>PVIU01031265.1:0-15053 GCA_004026605.1 Ondatra zibethicus
GGAGGGCGTCATTGGAAAATTCCGAAAATACCAGTGATCATCACAAGGGGGTAACTCCCTGTTTCTCAAGATTATTCTCAAGATTATAATCTAACTTTATCTTCAGCTAGTTCCTGAAAGAGTCACTGACCCAGCTAACCTAGATTTTTTTGGCTCTTCTCTTCCTGCTAGAGAGGTCTGGATTTATCTGGGTCTTTCAGGGGTATTTAGTGGAAGAAACCACAACCCAAAGGAGGTAGGGAGGGCATCATTGGAAAATTCCGAAAATACCAGTGATCATTGGAAAATTCCGAAAATACCAGTGATAATCACAAGGGGGTAACTCCCCATTTCTCGAGATTATTCTTAAGATTATAATCTAACTTTATGGTCAGCTAGTTCCTGGAACAGAGCCAGTGAACCTGCTAACCTAGATTTTTGGCTCTTCTCTTCCTAGTAGATTTTTGGCTCTATTTTTCCTGCTAGAGGGGTCTGGATTTATCCGGGTCTTTCAAGCAAGGTCACATCTGCTCCACTAAGGCCATAACTCAGAGTCCTCCCCTAACAGTTCCAGTAATTGGTCTGGTGCATAAGCCTTCAAACGCATGAGCTGTTCTCATACAAACCATTGGCAGAGTTGAAAGAAATTAAAATATGCAGGAATGGAAATGAACCTCTCCATAGACAATTTTAGAATAAAGCCCTCAGAGGGGGAAAATTTGGAGATTTAAAAAATTAAAGTGAGGGCTGGGCCAATGAGATGGCTTAGCAAGTAAAAGTGCTGGCTGTACCGTCCTGGAGACTCAGGTTCGGGCCCTGAGCCCACAGAAACACAAATCTGAGTGTGGTGGTACACAGGTTACTCCAGCACTCCTGCAGCAGTCGGAGACAGAGACAAGAGAGCCACCTAGAAGCTCACACGGGATAGGGTAGCAAAGGCAAGAGTGTCTCAATAAGGTGAAAGAGCAAATGGACCTCTGCATATGTGCTGTAGTACACATGCTAAGGCATGTACACACCCACCTTTACACACACTGAAGTAATAAACAAACTCAGAAGCTTAAGGTGAGAGAGTAGCTCAGAGAAAGAGCACTTGCCTGACACGTACATGGCCTTAGGCTCATGCCCAATGCTGCAGACAAACAACAAAGAAATGATTATATAGAGATAGAGATATATAGGAGAATAGGGCCTGGGAAAGACGGGCCAGTGAGACGAGCGTGCATTCTTCAAGCATGCAGACTAGAGTTTGGGTCCCCAGCCCTCACATAAAAAGATGAGCATGGCTGTCCATGCCTGTAACCTCAGCACTGGGAACAGAGCCGGGTAGATCCTGGTAGCTCGATGGCCGGTCAGCCTAGCCAAAGCAGCATGTTTCAGGTTCAATGAGAAACCCCAACTTGAAAGAAAGAATATGGCAGACAGCAATAGAGGGATGCACTCAACCTCCACATTCACACACAGGCACACATACTGCACATACAACTGGAGGTAGTCTTGGAGGCCTAACATTTGAAAAAAGAGAGTGTCCAGAAAGATAGAAGATAGAGAACCTTGAGAAAGGGGTCAGCATACCTGGGGGGACACAAAGAGATGTCCAGGTGTGGGTGAAGCCAAACCCCAGGACAGAAGCCACCAAAGTCTGGCCTGGAAGGGGATAGTTGGGTCAGGGTTAGAACGAGAGTGAGCATGCTCAGAGAAGTGGAGGTGGGTTTGCGCTGGTGATGAATTTCCAGTTCTGCTGGAGAGTTTGCGTTGAATTCTGGGAAACAGTGTGGGATAGTAGTTTGGCACACGGGCTCAGGAGTCGGACATAGACAGGTGCTCGCCCACAGAGGAGCCTGTGGCCTGCATAAGCCAGTCTGCTTCCGTGAGCCTGTTTGAAAGAATATGAAGAGAATCTAACCAGATATGGTTCTACACACCTGTGATCTCATTACTCAAGAGGCTGAGGCAGGAGGATCACATGCTCAAGGCAAAGCTGAGCTACACAGTAAGAACCTGTCTCAAAAATAAAAATTATTGTTGATGAAGTAAGCAGACATTGATAGGCATGTTTTCAAGGCTCAAACCAAGGAGTGAACCAGTTTCCTTTACCGCTGCCCTGACCAATTGAGCCTCCATGTTCTGCTGGCCCAAGATCAGTGCTCTTCCCCCCACACCTCTAAAGTCATTGTACATAGCTTCTTTTGGACTCAGCATCCTTCCCCTTCAACCTCCTGTACCAGGAAGAATGCAGGAGTCACCACCACCAGGCTCCCTTCTCTTGGGTCTCACAGGTCCATCCAACCCTGGGGTGGCCACAGCTAAGCATAAAAATGATGAAACACAAGTCAAGATTTGGGGAACTGGCTTGTTACATGGAGGTTTTATAGGCATTGTGATCGTTCATTTGGTTTGCCTGTTTAAAAACATTTTATTTATTGTTTTTAAATAAATGGTTATTTTCTAAATTTTATTTTGCATGTTTGTCCGCATTTTGCCTGCATGTTTGTCCATACACCTCTTGGATGCAGTGCTTGCAGAGGCCGGAAGGGGGCACCAGCACCCCTGGAATTTGCCATGTGGGTACTGGGAATTGAACTTTGGTTCTCAGCAAGAGCAACCAGTGCTCCTAACCACTGAGCCAGCTCTCTAGTTCCTTTAAAATACTTTGAAGCTTAAAACTACTAAAACAGGAAGGTGGATATAATTTGTTGAAATGTGTAGAATTTGACTGCCATCAGCTCTTAAACATGAATATTTTATTTTAGAACTTACATTTTGGCTGTTACTTGATACTGTTTGAATACTTAGAAATATTTGTTAAGTAGATTTATAGGCAGAAACATTTAGCAATTAAGCAAGTACAAATAGTACTTAAATTTTCTTATTTTTTTTAGAAAGTTCTTGCTGATTGTGGTAGCGTGTGCCTGTGACCCCTGCTCTGAGGGTCACTTTCAGACCCAGTCGGCTCTACATAATGAGCTCCAGCCAGCCAAGGCCACATAGTGAGGTTCTGTCACAGAACAAAACACCTGGGGCTGGAAAGATGGCTCAGTCGGACGAGTACGTTCTGTCCTGGCAGAGGACCCAGATTCAGGTCCAAGAACACACAACAGGAGGCCCACTCCGGCTGGGTGTGGCACTCATGGGTTTGCATCCACGTACAGACACACTCACACACATAATTAAAAATAAATCTTTACCCAAATGAGCAAACACAAAAACAGACCTTGCCTGAGTGTGGTAGTACAAGCCTATACTACTACTAGCACCCAGGAAATGAAGGCAGGAGGGTCCCAAGTTCAAAGCCAGTCTGTACTACCTAGCAATATCTTATCTCAAACAAATAACAACAAAAAGCAAAAACAAACAAACTTAAAAAAACAGTTCTTTGCATATTAAAGATTCGGGCAACAATGATGTGAAATAAGGTGTTGGGTGTTTCTGTTATAGGAAGTTGGCAAGTGAAGGTTCTTGTTTTTGTTTTTGTGGTTTTTGTAAAGATTGTATGGGGGTCAGGAGTGGAGGTTGGGGCTACAGAGATGGTTCCTTGGTTAAGGATACATACTGCCCTTGCAGAGGACCTGAGTTCTATTCCTAGCACCCACACTGGAAAGTTCACAACTGCCTGTAACTCTTAAGATCTCAACACATGGCAAGCCAGACATCTCCACAAAACCCTGTTACCTGAGCTCCAAGAAGGGTCAAGACAGGATGGTTGCTAGGGAGAGGTGGTGATATCCCATAATGAGCTGAACCTGGGAGCAAGGAGGTGAAATTTTCCAGGAGCCACGGTCCCAGAGGAGCCACTGGTGTTCCTCGTCACCCACCTGGCTGGAGTGCACTGTTGGTTCACTACAATGAAATGGGTTGTTGCTGATGAACTAATTAGTGGTAGACCCGCGGTGGGCAGAGGGTGTCCTGCTGATATGTCTGCTGGAACCTGACACCCAGCAGGATCTGAATTTGCTGATACTGCAGTTACCACTGCTGCTTGAATATTCATGACCTGCATTGTAAAACCGTGGCACATCAGGTATCTGGAAAGGCTGGCTTATTTTTGTCCAGATGTCACTATTATGTTTAGAACTATAGAGGATGACTGGGGCTTTCTATAGTGATAAAGGGCCCCGCAAAGGGAAGTGAGGGCAGATCGTGGAGGAGAAAAGGACAAGATTAGAAATGGCCCTCCGCTAGCCCATGAGAACAAATGGCAGAAACAGCTGGGCTTGCGCACAGTGACATGGGTCTGCCTGGATGGCGGCTCTGAACAGGTGTGTGGGCATGGGGGACCACCTTGACATTTTTCATGGGATTCACAAAATCTATTTCTTAGAAAACCTTTGCTGACAGCCTGTGGGAGTTTCTAGGCTGTCCTGTGGAACATGACTGCTAGCCCAGAGCCCTCTCTACTAGCTCTCCTGTTTCCCTAACTGGAAATGCTGCATGAGCAACCAAGGCCCAGGAGCCCTCGTTCTCTCCCTCCCAACTCCTGCCCTGCCTACTCTGGGCCCCTGTGGTATGGATTGTGAAACTGGGGGATATAAGGGAGGAAAATTCAACCCAAGTAGATCAAAGCTGCTTTGTTTTCTGTGCAACATAACAGGTTAAATTACGTTTCTTGTGGGAGCATTAATGGCCATCATGGGCACACTGCTGAATCCTTGTCTAAGACGCTAAAGCTCAAAGAAATGTCGCTTGCCTGGGCTCACATGGCTTGTCAAGGGCAGCACATGGGTCCAGCCTGTACCCACAGCCTGGACCCAGGCTGCACTGGAGATAGGAGATGGAAACACTGTCCCCTGGCACTGCTGAGCCAAGGCTGACAAGGCCTGGCTTCCTGTGGGCTGCCTCCTGCCCTTCCTTTGTTTATGCAGTAGACGATGACAGGAGGCCATGTTCATCAAGTGTATAATATACTTAGAGCACATTGCCCCATGCCCCTCTCCCCTTCCCCCTTTTCCTTGTCCCTGAACTGACTTGTTTTGTCTTGTTTTGTTTTATTTTTGAGACTGGGTCTTATTGTGTAGCCCTGGATGTTTGGAACTCACCATGTAGACCAGGCTGGCCTCGAACTCACAGAGATCCACCTGCCTCTGCCTCCTGAGTGCTGGGATTGAAGGCATGAGCCACCATGCCCAGCTTTTGAGCTGGCTTTTCTAAAAGCGTTATATGTTATATGTGAGTGATTTTTTTGCATTACTGTCCATTTACTACCCGCCAGCCCTCCTGTGCTGGGTGTGCTGCTGACGTTAGTTCTAATCTTCAAGCTGCAGGGAAGAGATGTGTACCATGTTCGTGGAAAATCAAGTTGTCCCTCAGCTAACAAAAGCCAGCATGCGAACCCCGCTCTGACGGCTCTTGGGTCTAGGAGCTAACTGAATACAAACAGGTCCATCTTATACATCACTCCCTTGTCTGGGACACGGGAGGCGATGAGTGTCGTGCTGTCCCCTTAAGGGCTGTGGTGCAACAGTGGCTGGGGTTATATATCCATCCGTCTGCCCAGTCCGGGCCTGCAGTGCTGCTTAGTTTGTCACACTGCCTTTGACTCGGAAAGTACCCTACATCATGACAGCCCTGCCTGTCTGCTCTGTCTGTGGCCCATGTGGTTTCCAGCACTCTCGTCCTGCCCCTCTCAAGGTCCGGTCCCTTTTGATCCAGCTTAGTTTGAAAGTTTTATCTTCTACTGGGCTTCATTAACCTCCTCCTCCAAGTTGTAAATGCTGAGTGGTTCTTGGTGTTCAGGTGAACAAATTAGCCCAATTAGATGGGTAAATTAGTCATTTTTACTTTCTGAAGTCCTGCCTTTCCAAATCAAATTTACAGCTTTCTGACCAGCAGTTTAAAGGACACCAGCATGTGGCCTTTGTTTAAGAGTAAAATGTCTTAGGCAATGCCCTTCTTAGCAATAGCCTTAGGGGGAAAACAAGGAAAAGAAAAGAAAGAAATAGCCTTAGAGATTTGCTCAGGACAGACTGGGAAAGTGGCCAAGTGATACCCCAGTCGTCTGGTGCGAGCTTTTCCAAGCTTGCTCTTTTCTTTTAGGTGCTGGTGGATGGCTGTTATAATCAAGTATAGCGGGACTGACTAAAACCCACTTTTAATTCCCAAGTCTCATTCCAGTAAAAAATATTTCCTCTGCACCTTATCCTCTACCACCGCATAGTCTCTACAAGAGCTGCTAGCAGGCACCCAAAGAGAAAGACTGTATTCCACCTGAGTAAGTGGTGAAGAGCCAGCAAACGCGGAGGGAGTTAAAATGGACCCGAAGGGGAGCTGGGGAGCTGTAGGCTTTAGGAAGCAGCTGAAGGGACTGTGGTATCCTTCATAGCTAATAGACACAGACTCATCGGAACCAAAACAGGGCTCAGCTTCCTTCCTCATAGGTACTACAGGATCACATGAGATAAAGCATAGAGCTTGAAACATAGTAGGCACTCAATAAATGAGAAGTCGCCTCCTTCCTGGACCCTTTCAACGTTCAGCCTCAGATGATGGCGTCCTTGGCTGCTGGCTCAGCTGCTCTTCAAACAGTCTTATTAATGCCTATTAAAATGAAACCCAATAAAAGTGCCAATATTTGGTGTTGAAATAATTGATGTCGCAGAGTGAGCCTATGAAGCTCCTAGGCAAGCCCCTGGTGCAATTTAGCCTCACACCTGGGGGATGAATTTCACAACTGTAATTGCTACTATATAATTCTTATTAATGTTGTGCTATAATTCCTATTTATTCCACGGGGCTTGTAAATGCATTAGAACTTGTCAACATATTATTTTACGCTGTTTATGATCTGTAGAATTATGTCCTTCAGGGTTGTATTGTGCAGAAGTGAAAAATCAGTGGCTTTGGGCCTCCTCATTAAAAAGGGTAGAATGGGATCACTGTTGAAGTGGTTCTCCGTCCCGGCTTCCTGAAGCCAGAAAAGCCGATTTGGAATTCAGTTCCAGGCAAGGTCCCTTTCATCTCTAGGAATATAAAAGGATCCATCTTCATTCTGAGTGGCGATTCAACAAGTCAGGTCTGCTGGGAAATGTGTATTCAGAAGGCAGGTGAGATAGGTGGGAAAAGAATGTGTTCTCTACCAGAAGCCAGGCCTGCACCTTGGAGCTCTTGGCATTTCTGCCCTCCTTGCTCCCTGGCTTGGGGCAGCCACCCGTCAGTTCCATAATAGCCTCTATACATGTGTTCCCTCTTAAGGGCAGTTCCATAATAGCCTTTATAGGCTAAAGATCCAACATGTGTCCCCTCTTAAGGGCAGATTCCTAAAATGCATGAAGCTCAGTTCGCTCCCAGAGCTGTTCATATTCTAGACTAGGAAAGCAGAAAACCAAGGAATGGAGTTCTACCCTTCAGCATGTCAGGATCTGGTATGTATGTGTATTGACAAGGGTTTGTCATTGTTGACTATTTGTGCTTAGACCTGTGAAGTGACCAGTGTCTCCTTCCTCAATCTAAAAGGGCCGAGAAACTTTCTATGCTCCTCCCTACTATTTCCTGTGTCTCTCTATATGTGTTGGGTCCTCCAAAACCTCCATGGCTAATTTTAGTCAGCTAGTAGCTAGCTCTGCCAGTATCAAGGTAAACTTTATTAGCAGTCTCTAGAGTGTCAGAAATGAAAATATCGTACAACATTTCTCCATTTCTGTCTAAATAAAAAGGGGAGGTTTTAACTCTAACACAGTAAGACTATATACAATAAGAACAATTATCAAGTAAGAATTACATTCACAATGTCCAGTCTATTTGCATTTACAAATTCAGAAAAAAATGCTCCATTATCTATCCTGTCTTGGTGAGTCCAAAGTTTTGTATTTAATTCACTTTCTATCCTAACTTGTATTACCAACTCAAAATATTTTAGACCTCAAAATATTTTCTTAAACAATTTAATCACTTATATCTCTCAACCTTATACACTTTATACATCTTTTGTGAGTTTCTTTTATGAATTTGGTAAATAAGTAAACTGTAAAACTATAATTATTTATTCTTCAACCCCATCAGAGAACCAAAAAGGATAAAATATTACCTGAGTAAACAGGAAGTACAAAGCAAACAACTTCCAAAATTATAGAAATGACAGAGACATCTGGTTGTTTGGACAGTCACCAAAGTTTCCTCTGCAACATTGGGGCATCCATATTCAGTCTATAGGCCTAGACTATCTGACAGACTTTTCTGTAAAGCAGGAATTTTTGAAGGACTGTCCAACCTTGTCTTGGCAAAGTTTGGCAGTAACCTTCTTTTGTGTCCTACTTGTCCAATTTGGACAGCATACTTTCAGCAGTTGAGGCAAGGGCAGCTTCTCTTAGATGCCCATCATCTTTTTTTGAAGTAGATTGGTGATGCTAGAATCAGATGCGTCTCACTCTCATGAAAAACCTTATGTTATTAAAACACTTTAAATGCCAAATTCTATAAATCTCTGAAGTGTTTGAAGATCATCTATCTATATATATATATAAAAAATATATCTGTTTGACTTCAAAAACATACCTAACATGGCCACAAATTTGATTGTTAGATGACTAACAACTAACCTGTATGTATGTATGTATGGGTTTTCAAGGCAGGATTTCTCTGTAGCTTTGAAGCTTGTCCTGGAACTCACTCTGTAGACCAGGCTGGCTTCAAACTCACAAAGATCAGCCTGTCTCTGCCCCCCGAGTGCTGGGATTAAAGGCATGTGCCACCATCGCCCACTTTAACCTGTATTTCTAATTATTCTAAATAGTTTGTAATAATAACTTTCAAGAATTATAAATTTACATTACATTGTTAAATGGGATGCATAGGTACAATACCTTAAACAAGAGTAGAAAGATATATACTATAACAAAAATAACCTTAAATTTATATCAATATACAAAAATCCATACTAATGTAAAATATTTAAGACTAGTAGTTGTCTTTTTAGTTTAAAAGTAGTTTCAATAATCTACCCTTTTATCCTATCATTTCTATATCCCTTTTTTCTTTTCAGAAAGAGATCTTTGAATCCAACCTCCTTTGTTTAGTTTTTTTTTCTGACCCTGTCCAGTAACAACTTGCAACTAACCCCCCTAAACATAACAAACATCTATAACCCACAGAATGACCAAAAACCACCCACCACCCCACCTCTTGGGAATGTGGACTTCATGTTCTCTAGACTTCTTCCTGTTGTCTGGGGGCAACAGCATCTTTAGGGGACCCTGAAAAAATTGAGATAATGGTCAAGTTTTAGGAGAACTAGCTGCATTCTTTTTTGTTTACTCTCTATGTGGTGGGAAAGTGTAGGGCTTATCTGAAGTCTTCGCTGGAGTAGTCTGTGAGGCTGAACCATCTCAGTTAGCAGCTTTGAAGTTGTTCTGAATGCAGAATTTTGAGGAAACTGTAACAGAGGCATTGTGAGAGGCTGGATCACCTAGGCTACTTCATTGGTGTCTGGTCTTTTTGTTCTGAAAACACACAAACCTTTAAAGGTAACATACATATCTGTATTAGCACAAGTATGGGATGTGTGGTATGTTCAAATCGGTGTAATAAAAAGCTGAATGGCCAGTAGCTAGGCAGGAAGTAAAGGCAGGACTTCTGGGCAAAGAGAGAACTCTGGGAAGAAGAAAGGCGGAGTTGCCAGCAAGATGCATGATAGGCAGCAGAATGGGCAGATAACAAGCCACACGGCAGAACATTGATTAAATAATGTGGGTGAAGTTATAAGAACTAGTTAGGAACAAGCCTAAGGTTATTTGTGAACTGGCGGCCCAAAGAAAAATCCAGCTATACTGGTCCTCCTGACCTACAGTTGAGGCAGATTGTGGGAAGGTGACAGCTTCTGACAGCCCTTGCACGTTTCTTCTGCTTCACAGGCAGTGAGTATGACGAGGAAGAGGTGGACTATGAGGAGTCAGACAGTGATGAGTCCTGGACCACAGAGAGTGCCATCAGCTCCGAAGCAATCCTCAGCTCCATGTGCATGAATGGAGGGGAAGAAAAGCCTTTTGCCTGCCCAGTTCCTGGATGTAAAAAGCGCTACAAGGTAAAGGAAAGACCTCTTCATTTGGTGTAAGTGCCTGGCAGGGGATCATGTGTGGGCCAGCTGCCCCTTCACAGTTCTAGAGAGTCTGCCTGTGGGCCAGGCACAGACACCACCTCTCCTGTGTCCAGTGCCCTCTGCTGAACATTGGCTACAGTTCTGCATGATTGGCAGGGCTCTCTCCTTCTTTGACTTGTGTGGGAGATTAAAGTCAAAGAGATCTTGTGTAGGGGGCCTCTGGTTTCGATCCTCTTATTAAGAGCCTGTCTGAATGTCCGATGCAGGAGCTGGAGTGTGTGTGGTAGAGATTGGGCTTAGCACGCAGGAGGAGCTACTCTCCTTCCAGCACCATGGCAACAGGGCATGGACTGGGGCAGCCTACTTATTTGCCAAACCCTTCTGTCAGTGGACAGGTTTCCAGGTGGCAGGGGCTGTAAAAGCCCTAGCCAGTTTACAGGGCCTTCTGGAAAACAGGGCAGGGTGTTTGCCTTCCAGCTGGGCAGTTCTCACTCCCTTCCCCCTCCCCATAAAAGATCAGGGAAGAAAATGCTTTGATTTCCCCTCCCTTCAGCTTCTGTCCTGTCCACCTGCTGGGTCCCTAACAGTCCTAACACTAGGTGACTTGGGTAGCTGGTGGCACTAACTTTTCTACCAAGAAAACTAGGGACAAAACAGTAAAGAAATCAACAAGGCAAAAGAGCTGCAGGAAGTTCCCACAGGTGCTAGCAGCTCTTTAAAGTTCAGCTGTGGCAGAAATGGAACGCTCCCGAGCATGCCTGGTAGACTTGACAGCACACTGACTTTCCTGTCTGCACACACTGTTTCTAAAGGCTTGAAAACTAGCATGAGCTCTTCTCATAGCGCCCCTTAAATACCTGAACTCGACGGAACAATTCATTCTCAGTATTTTAACCTCTGCTATTGGAGAAGCAGGAACCAGGAGGGCATCACAAAGGCAAGTGGCCACTCACTCACCTTCTCTGTGCACTGTTGGTCCAGATGGCCTTCATTAACACACATCCAAGCCCTAGGACAGAGATGGGAGTCCTCTCGGACTCCTGAAGGGCCGCCCAAGCCAGGGCAGGACACATCACAGAGCACGCGTGTGCAGCTTCTCTAGCAAAGCTTAGAGGCGCAGAGAAAAGGGGGCCTCGAACAGTCACAGCACGGTACCCCAAAGGGCAAAGGGAGGTCAGGGAACTCCAGAGGGCAGCTCTCTCTGCAGAAAGGGTTTTCCTCCTGCTTGAGTTTCACAGGCACAGGCACAGCCAGACAGGGAATGGCATGGTTGTCCTGCCCATGCTGGACCCATTCTCGCGACATCAGCTGCTCCTCTTCTCGCTGCCCCCTCTCCAGAGTATGAATACCACGTAAGTGTAGCCTTGCACATCGAACTTGCACTGAGGGAACCATAGAAAATGGAGGAGGAAATACAAGCTGGTCCTTGTTCATATTCCGTACCCCAGGCATTTCTTCATCTTTTTAGGTTTCCCGCAGTTTCTTCCTTTAATTATCTATACCTGGGTTGACAGGAGCCCTGAATGTTCTTTCCTTTTACGGTCAAGAGCAAACTTAGTGAAGCTCTGTTGCAGGGACTGACGACTTTGGGTACCATTAACAGACAGCTGACACAGGTGAGATTGGTGGCCCTCATGTCTGTGAGAGAAGTGTTTCCCTTTCTGAGCCAGAATGCCAAGTGACAATCCACCAGAGAGGAGACACCGGCCCCTCCTCCCAACGAGATGCTGAGCTCCCCTTCTGGCTGCAGCGCAGAGGAGCTGTTGTGCTGAATTACTTCATCTTCACTGTGCGCTTATTGGCACTGGTGCTGGCAAGAGGGTAGTAACCTTCCAGTGTGCTCTGGAATCAGGCAGAATCCATAAGGCTTATTTATTCCCAAGACCAGACTTTAATTTCACACTGCAATCGGCAGAGAGTTTCTGACAGGTATTCTCCTACTGGACACTGCCTCAGGTGTAGCTCTCCTCCCTCCATCTGAGCTCCTAGACTTCACATGAAAGGTTCCTTAATAGGAGGGCCTGGTGCTTGCATCTACCTTCACCTAGGGTGTTCCCTCCAGAACTTTCTAGAGGAACAAAAATACCTCCCACCCAATAACTGTAATAGGATAGGCTAAAGGCGAACCATAAACATAAGCTTATTAACATGTTTCAGACATGTGCACTAGGAATGAGGAAGCAGTTGTTGCTGAATATTTGTTTACACAGTGTGAATATGTGTCACCATGATTGGTTTAATAAAGAGCTGAATGGCCAATAGCTAGGCAGGAGAGAACAGGCGGGACTTCCAGCAGAGAGAGGAACTCAGGCTGAATCTAGGCTTGCAAGAGATGCCAGTGAGATACTGAAGAAGTCAGACACATAGTGCGGAGAGGTAAAAAGTCGTGTGGCAAAACATAGATTAACACAGGTTAATTTAAATTATAAGAGCTAGTTGGGGAAAAGGCCAAGCTTTCATAATAGTAAATTTCCCTGTTATTATCTGGAAGCTGGCGGTCACCAAGAGAAACTCTGACAAGGAAGACGTCTACAGCAGTTTTCAGAGATGGCTTTGAGTCTCAGCTTGTGTCATCTTCCAACAATGAACAATAATCTTTAGAGAGAAGGCAAAGACCACATATGAGCAGTACACAGGGAACAAATGGCCAATAAAGTATTGCCTACAGATCCTCTGTTACCATCCCCAGGGCACTAAGTGTCTCACTGACTTCATTGGTTGACCTGGCCGCTAAGTGTCTCAATGACTTCAGTGGTTGACCTGGTTCCCCAAGAGAAAGCAGGATACAGAGGGAGAGCAGAAAGCTTTCAGCCCCGCAGTCTTGGCAGAGACAGGCTCTGTGGAATTTTCTGGGACCCCATACTTTCCTATCTCAAGCTCCCAATGCCCACTCTAGATTGGTCTCTCACTTCACTCAGTGCCCTGAATGTGTCAACTACTATTACAGCCCTCTGAGGCACCCAGCATGGGCTCCAGATGTGGTAAATAACCTCAGAACTAAGTGAAGCATAACACCCAGAGAAGAGGGGCACATGGCTCATGGCACCTCTGATACCTTGGCGTGTCATGGTACCATTGTTTGTTTGTTGTTTGTTTTTGTTTCCAAATCCCTCAGTGCTTCCCGCCAAGAGTGCTGACCCTCACCCACTCTGTGCAGCTTCCACGCTTCTGCTTTGGAGCCAAAGAGCAGAGCCCCATCCCCTGCCTCACCCAGCCTCACCCTTGCAGAAGCGGGAAAGCGAGTCCAAGTGCCCTGCTTTCCCCTTTGATGAGTGTGCATGCTGGCGGTGAAGCTTAAATGTTCTGTGACTTAAGAAGTGTGAAAGAAAACAAGTTCCTCCATAGTGTCCCTGACCTGAGAATGCAGCAGACAGACCAGCGTCGGCAATGAGTCTGTGGTGGGCTTGGGGTGTTCCCCTCCAATGCATCCAGTCCCCTTTGGATCCGGACGCGGCGTGAGAGGAGCTCGGCAGTAAGCGACTAGAGCCTCCACTGTGCGCCATCCAGTTCCTGATGTTCCTTGTAGAAATGTATCCTCGTTGAGACTATGACTCGGTGGTGTAACACTTGCCCTACTATGTGCAGTGGCCCAGGGTTCCACCCACAGCTCCACAAGAAATCTTTCCTAACATCTTTTTTTTTTTCACTTTTGGATAATTTATTTTGGAAAGCCCAAGGGGAAAAAGCAGGTTGGAGCAGGAAAGCTTCAACAAGATCTCTGTCACAGAATTAGCAGTTTCCTCCTTTGGTAAAGCTTAACTCAGGAGTTTGTTTTCTTTTTTTTTTTAATTTTTTAATTTTTTTTTATTTTTCTCTGCTCCCCTCCCTGCCACACCCCTCCCTCCCTCAACCCTCCCCCAAGGTCCCCATGCTCCCAATTTATTCAGGAGATCTTGTCTTTTTATACTTTCTACTTCCCACGTAGATTATATTTATGTAGGTCTCTCTTAGTGTCCTCATTGTTGTCTAGGTTCCCTGGGATTGTGGTTTGTGAGATGGTTTTCTTTGCCTTATGTTTAAAAACCACCTATGAGTGAGTACATGTGATAATTGTCTTTCTCTGTCTGGGTTACCTCACTCAAAATAATGCTTTCTAGTTCCATCCATTTTCCTGCAAAATTCAGGCTGTCATTATTTTTTTCTGCTGTGTAGTACTCCATTGTGTAAATGTACCACATTTTTTTTATCCATTCTTCGATCAAGGGGCATTTAGGTTGTTTCCAGTTTCTGGCTATGACAAATAAAGCTGCTATGAACATAGTTGAGCACATGTCCTTGTGGCACGATTGAGCATCTATTAGACCCAAAAGTGCTATTACTGGGTCTTGAGGAAGGTTATTTCCTAATTTTCTGAGAAATCGCCACACTGACATCCATAGGGGTTGTACCAGCTTGCATTCCCACCAGCAATGAAGAAGTGTTGCCTTTTCTCCACAGCCTCTCCAGCATAAGCTGTCATCGGTGTTTTTGATCTTGGCCATTCTTACAGGTGTAAGATGGAATCTCAGAGTTGTTTTGATTTGCATTTCTCTGATGACTAAGGATGATGAACATTTCCTTAAGTGTCTTTCAGCCATTTTAGATTCCTCTGTTGAGAGTTCTCTGTTTAGGTCTGTGCTCCATTTTTTTTTATTGGATTATGTGTTCTTTTGTTGTCCAATTTCTTCAGTTCCTTGTATATTTTGGAGATCAGACCTCTGTCTGATGTGGGATTAGTGAAGATCTTTTCCCATTCTGTAGGCTGGCATTTTATCTTGTTGACCGTGTCCTTTGCTTTACAGAAGCTTTTCAGTTTCAGGAGGTCCCATTTATTAATTGTTTCTCTCAGTGTCTGTGCTGCTGGGGTTCAATTTAGGAAGTGGTTCCCTGTGCCAATGCGTTCAAGCGTACTTCCCACTTTCTCTTCTATAAGGTTCAGTGTGGCTGGCTTTATGTTGAGGTCTTTGATCCATTTGGACTTGAGTTTTGTACATGGTGATAGATAGGGGTCTACTTTCATTTGTCTACATGTTGATATCCAGTTATGCCAGCACCACTTGTTGAATAT
>PVIU01031266.1:0-15049 GCA_004026605.1 Ondatra zibethicus
CCCATCTAATAAATGTTTAACTCTGCATAGTGCGCCTACCCAGCTCTCTTTGGTCCGTCCGTACCGCCGCACAGCCCATATGGGGACCCGGAGACTAGCCGCGTGGCCGCCCGCCCGCCACAGAGACCGCGTGGTCTGGGGACCTGCAGCAAGCTGCAGCAAGCTGCTGGGTCACCCCTTCTTTTAAAAAAACACAACAATCTTGACAACGATAATTCGAGTGGGAAGACCCACCCGCTAGAGATGGCATCATTCCATTCGAAGGAGATACTGGAATCAATGAGAAGGGAACTGTGAACTAAATACTAGCATGCATGCATTCATTCATTACTCTCTGCTCTTAACTGTGGATTTGAGGTGACACTCCTTCAAGTTCCCACCACCTTGACTCCCTGTAATGATCTACAGTCTGGAACTGTGAGTCAAATAGATCTCTTCTGCCCTGTGTTGGTGTTGCTCTTGTCACAGTGTAGGACCCAACCATGACAAGCTCAATAGAGGTCTGAGTCTCAGTAATTTACTCTGAGGCACTACCTGGTTCCAATAAAGACCACAAACTAAGACTACCCAGGCACCACCCAGGAATAGACCATCTAAAGGAAATTCCTAACATTCCAACCATCTTAGAATCACCTGCCAGCACACACTTTTCACCAGGACACCCCTAGACAAATGTCAGCCAATCAGGGTTCCTAAACCTTAGAAACCCATAACCCCACACCCTGCTAATGTAACTTTTCTGGTTTTTGCCTTTAAATAATGCCCTCTCAAAGGGCAGAGTACCTTCTCTTGCCACTGCTGTGCCAGTTGCTTTGACGAGGTCCTTGCCAGCTTGTATTGTGCACACAATAAACCTTACTTTTGTATTTTGGTGAGTAGGTCTCCCTGGAGATCTTTTGGGGTTCCCATGGACTGGGCACAACAGCACTGGGGAAAGAAGCTAAGACAGCAACCATTCTCACTTACTGAACTGTAAGCCATAGCAGACATTTAAATACATCTCACACACCATCAAAATTATGGCTTTCAAAATGGCATAATCCCTATTCTGCTGTAGGAATTCCTTCAGCCAGTAGCCTTTAAGACACCAGCCCAACTAGGCATGGCCTCTTATACTATAAATGCCTATGTAAAGGAAGCACTTGCTCTCTCTCTCTCCCCCCGGCTTCTGGATTCAGTTCCTGTTCCCCATTTGTGCAGAGGACTGTGATCTGTGAATCTACCCCTAAGTAAATAACCCTTTATTATGCACAATTCTGAGCTAGTGTGGAATTATTTTTGTAACTTCCATCTTCAGTATTCCCCCTATTCTTTCTATCTATCTACTTATTTACCTACCTACCTAGCTAACTAGCTTTTGAGACTAGGTCTAGGTCCCACTATATTACCCAGGTTAGTGTCAAATTCCTGGCCTCAAGCTAGATTCCATCCCTAGGCTCTTGAGTAATAGCTGGTTCTTTATATATGAGACTGTACAAGAATTTACAAGTCACTGTCCACCCTGGCAACTTCTCCATCAACTCTAGATTTAGATGTTTAAACTGGTGCAGAGTCTTTTTGTAACAGTATTCTACAAAGAAATACAGTCTACTTCAAATATAAAAACTTTACAGTTATTCCCTCCATGTGCCTTTAATCATAGGGACATGAGTGAGTCACACTTTCCCCTCAAGTTCCCACAAAGAACTACCTTAATTCTTTGGGGGCTGGGCCCCAGTAGCTCAAGAACCTCTACTGGGTTTGCAAATCTTAAAGACTCTACCACCTTTACACCACCAAATCTGCATGTAACCTTCCCACATGCAAATACTGTCATAACATATCAAAGCAATAATTAAGAGTAGCACTGGGGTTGGAGAGACAGCTCAGTGTTTAAGAGCACTGGCCACTCTGGCCATTCTTAAAAGGACCCTGGTCCAATTCCAAGAATCGACATGGCGGTTCACAACTGTCTGTAACTCCAGTTCCTGAAGATGTGGCATCCTCACACAAATGCACATATAGTACCACACATTCATCTATAGAGAAAATGGGTTAATCATATTACTATTCAATATATTTTTAATCTAAGCTTTGCAATACCATTAACATATCAATATGAAAGCATGGTTTCTGCCTTGGTTAAAACTGTAACATAAGAAAAGTCCCACACAGTATTCACCAGACGCTTGCATGCAAGGAAGTCCTTCCTTCTTCCCTATTAGGTACAAAATATAATTCACCTAGTAGGTAAGAAAAAATGTAATTAAGAAATCCCATTCATAACTCAAATGAGTCCTCCTAGTCACTTAAATCAGACAAAACCTAGAACATGCCCTGAAAGATAATGAGCTAATAGAATGAACATTAGCCCCAGGCAATAAAGAGAAAAATTCAAGAAACAAAATACACGAAATTCGAAATCGAGGGCCAGAAATGGACAACTTTCTATGTTATAAGGTGGCAAAATGAACTATCTGAGCAATTTCATTAGTATATGCTTATGTAAATAAATCTGCTAAGTTTAGTAGTAGTAACGATAAAAAATCTTTTAAATAAATTAAGGTCACTTAATAGATACAGTTTTAGATAAAACATTAGACTAGAAAGCAGTTGTCTCTGCATTTGTGATGAAATGTTAACAATAGCAAGAGAAAAGTTTATCATAAAAATTGTAGAAATACACTAATTAGTAAGGACAGTATAAATAAATTTTACTGTTTACCTGAGGTAATAACAAGACCATGGTGACATACAGCAAGCATACTAGCTTAGGTTTCTTTTCTCATAAAAACACTAATGCTATTATTGATTCCATCTCATTCTAATTACCTCCAAAAACACCAACTCCAAATACTATTAACATCTGAATAGGGGAGTTGAGAGTTCAGCACCTGAACTTTCTTGCCCTTGAATTCAGAGCATGCACCTCCACAACATGCCTTTAAGATTTATCTGACGAAAATTTAGTTTTAGCAAAAGCTACTACTAAATAAAAACCTAAAACATTTCTTACATTTACATTAAAATCCCAGTCTACGTTTAAGTTATAAAATCCCTAGGGAGTTGGCCAGCGATCAGAATAAAATGGTAAGCATTTGTCAAGCATGCTTGAGGCCCTAGATTCGATCACCAGCACCATAGAAACCCGGAATGGTAGGCACACACCTGTGGTTCCAGCACTTCCGAATGGGAAGCAGAAAGATCAGAAGTTCAAAATTACCTCAGCTACAGAATAAGTTCAAGGAAAGCCTGGGATTTACAGCACTCTGTCTAAATAAGTATAATAAAGTCCCAATAGAGAATTTGTTTCATTTTCACCCATAAAAGTAGTCAAGGATTTCATTTAATTTATTTACCTTGGCATTTGGATAAACCTCAGGCCTTGTAAAACCTAAGTATGTGTTCTCCCAGTTGTTCAGTAAGCCTCTATTTAATCACTTTAATTTAGAGAAAAACCATCTTTCCTGCTAAAAGATAAAATGTTGTTTTCATGTGAAAAATTCAAAATATTAAAATACTCATTTATTTAAAGCTGGGTGAGATAGAAGACCAAGTTTTCATTGCTTCATTATTTCTTCAACAAGTTTATAGTAAAACTGACCACAGAACTATGATAGATTGACAACAACAACAAAAAACAAAAAAACAAAGGAAAGAAGGTAACAGAAGTTCAAAAAGTAGCTTCCCTGCCAAGTATTAATGTTCTCTTACTTCAAATCATCCCTTTAAAGTGCCCTGCTCATACTACACTTTTTATCTTCATCTCTCAACCTCTCACAGTACTGCATTAGTTTTTATATAATTCTTTAATTTAACAATTAAAAAATTTAAACAATTTCTCATCTTAATCTATCATTACAAATAAAATGTCTCCTTAGGAGAGATCAATCTAGAATGCAGACACAAAAAATCCAGTGAGCTGACCAATGAAGCAGGCCTAGAATGTTCTGGACGACTGTGAAAACAAGAACACATGTGCTTCAAACAACTGCACAGCCATTTTCTCACACTCTCAGTAGGCTGATAAGCTCTTCTCAAGTGATATTAGCTCAAATTTGCTGTCTTAAGTGATTAAGGGACATGAAATAGGCCCTGAAAATATTATACGCTAACCATTAGAATTTAAGGACTAATATTCATAGTCAGAAAAAAACCACAGTGTAGTCATATCAAATAGCAGTTCTGACAACCAACTGATATCATTTATTACTATACAGTTCTAAACCAACAGAAACACAGGAGATGGTTGCTCTCCTTTCTACAATTCACATAATAATTTTTACAAAATGCTTCTGTGATCAGTGCTAATAAAAATCACAGACAATAATATGTGAATGTGCTTTACAATAGTAACATCTTACATGACACCATACTATTATTAATAGTCCTCACAATATATATTGGTCTCAAGTGGAAAATATCCTATTTTTATGAATATATTCAATATCCACAGTTTATACTGTGATTTAAAAATGGATAAAAATTTCTTTGCCTGGAAATTTAATATAGATAAATATAATATAAAAAACAAAGAGCAAACAATCAGAAACAGAAAACATAAATGCTTAAATGTATAATGTACTATAATGACTTTCTGAATATTGAATACTAAGCCAAATAAACAGTTTTATGAATGAGAGATAAAATAAATAACCACAAAAATGCATGTAAATGCTTTCTGAAACAAGATTCAGCAAGCAAAACAAAACTCTTTAAATGCATGGCATTTGTCTTACCTAAAGGAGAAAGGTACTAACACTCAATCACAAAAGAAAAAAGACAAAGAGTATCCAGAGAACATTACATGATGAGTCACTGTAAGGCTTTGCAACTTTGTTCATTATAAAATAACATTTTAAGTATGCTACTCAAAGCCCAGTAGTTTTGTTATGAGAAGGCAGTAGAAGAAAGTAAAGTAAAATGTTATGAAAACTCAAAAGGTCAAGGTACGCTTCCTACCACTCTTCACAAAAACAATGCCGAACTCTGAAGAACAGTGAGGAGAGGACCACTGGACCTAGCCTCATGCATGAGCTATGATTAGACTATTGATCAGGGTCTAGTGCTGACCTAAATAGACAGTAACCAGTCTCCAGGATGACTCATATGAATGTCTGTGCACAGCACAACCTCACTTGTTTCTTTCTTTTCTGTAGGCTTTTCATATGAAACAGACTTCTATATTCTTGGAACATCTCTACAGAAACAGAATGGTCCTTAAATAATTAGAATTCAGTACATATATATGACTTTTAGAATAGAATAATATCAGTTTTCTCACTATCTTTTGTTCTGTTTAGACCACTGATTTTTAAACACGTTTTTGAGCAATTTTGTATTCACAGCAAAATTAACAGAAAAGGACACATTCTCTATCCCCAGAATGAACAGCTACCCCCAACAGCAGCTGCACAGATTGCTACATTCATTACAACTGTGAATTTACATTGTTATGTTTTTATCACACAACAAGCACAGTTTACCTTATTATTACCTAATGTTATCTGATTGGTTCCTATATGGAGTAACATAAACTTGAGTTTCTTCTCTTCTTTGCATTACATCATAATTGCTTTTAGCACTGAAAAATATCACATTGTCTATAACTAACACAGTATACTGAATATCTTATTGATGGATATCCTTATCCCTTACAATTTTGCCACTGAATTGTATAGCAAGAGTACTATTATCTTTGTGCATTTCCAAAGCCATAGCATCCCTGCAACTCTACATCCTGTCAGCAGTTCAATTTCAAACGTTCGGGATGCAGCAGTATCTCACTATTGTTTTATTCAACTTTTACCTGATGACATATGGTGTGGAACCATCTGTCCACAGTCTTATTTATTGTCTATGTTTTCTTTGATTAGATGTACATTGAGACCTTAGGCTGTTCTCTTGCCATGTTTTGAGGATGTGTTGCATGTTTTAGAGAACAATCTTTTAGTGTAGGTATCTTTTGCAAGTACTTTCACCCAGTCTGTCACATGGTTTTACATTTCCTGCCAGTGTCTTTCATAGAGAAGAAATTATAATTTTAATTAAGTTCAAATTATCAATTCTTTTTGTCATTGCCGATGCCTTTGGTGTTTGATCTAAAAAGTAATTGTTAAATCCAATGAAAACAGTTCTATCATTCATTGAAATTTATGGATTATACCAAAATTTTTGTTTACATTAACTTGTAAAGAAAAATAATGTAAAACCTTATCACTGATTGTATGAACTCTAAATAAACTACAATCTTAAGGCTTTTTTATTATTCTTTTTCTGTGACAGTTATTTGTAGTTGTCAACCTGACTACAACTGGACTAACTAAGTCCAAATATAAAGAGAACTCCAGTGAGGGAGTCTTTTTTCTTAATTTGAAGTAGGAAGATCCACTTCTAATCTGGATCTTGCGGCAAGAAGATACCTTTAATCTGGGCCACACTTCCTTCTGGAAGCCTATCTTGTCTTCACCTTGCTAGCAAATCCATTCCTTCACTAACATTAAAACCTACTTCCTCAAGATTCCAGCATCTACTGAAGACCAACCGAGACATCCAGCCTTGTGAACTTAGCAACTACTGGATTATAAGACTTCCTGTTCATAGCTAGCCACTATTTGAAGTAGCTGTATTGTGGTCTGTAAGTCATTCTAATAATCTACTTTCTAAATATAAAGAGAATCATTCTATAAGACCTGTTACTCTAGAGGACCCTGACTAATACATTTTCCCTTCTATTAAAATTCTTTATCTTGGGGATGTATGATCAAGACCAACTGCATACATAAACTAGTGATGTTTAGGGATGTGCCAACTGGAACAACAGTAGCATGACAGTTGATGGGGTTAACCAAACCCTCTATAAATTGGTTTTGAAACCTGCTCTAGAGAGGGTCAGTCATGTCTGGTACCATAAAAATGTCCAAAATCTATGGCAATGGAAGTCATACTCAACAGAGGAAAACCTGTGGCCATTGTTTTTGTAAAATGTCATGTCATATAACTTTCTCCTAAATATATTTAATTCTATCCAAAGATCTAAGTTGCTCCAGCCTTGTTTCTTATTTCAGTTTCTTATTAAGAAGTTTCTTATTTCAGTGGGTATTGGCTAACTCAAAGATGAATTGATGTGCAGTGTGTTCCGCCTACATGGAATATCTGCAGCAACATCTCCTATGCAAGACTCAGGTACTTTACAGAAGATTGAGCTGAAAGACTGTAAGAGCTGGTGGATGGGGAATGATGGGAAATGCTGTCCTGGAACAGGACATGGCTGCTCTATCCATGAACTCCCAGCAGCAATGGTTATCTACAAAAGACCAAGTCTGTTCAAAATTCCAACATGGAATGGGTAGGGGCTCCCAAGGCCCCATCTCTAGCTGAGGTACTATTCTCAGGAAAAAGCTATTGGGAAAGGGAGAGTCAGAAATCCCATTCAAGGGCCCCCTGCCCATATACATATCAGCAGCACAAAAAAAAAGAGGGAAAATTGGATGATAGGATAATAGATTGGTATTTGTTTATAGATAATTACATTGGCATAGATTCTTGTATATGGATACAAAGTTAAATTATATTAAATATTGTATACATGCATGCTTCTACCTCTGTTTAAAACATTTTTTATGTATTGATATATATATATATACATATATATATTTACCATATTGCAATGTACATTTCTACCTCTGATCAAGATACTTGTACATTGTTTACATTTGGAGGTCATTGTTCTCATTTATTGCAGTTGTTTATTGTCTTAGTCTTTAAGTTAGATAGGTATTATGAATTATAGATAAATAATCATCTATGTTTGTCATATTTATAGTTAGACTAATCGGGTTTTTTAGATACATAGAGATTTTATTCTGTATAAATAGATAATCATCAACCTCTTCAAAGAGCTGTAGAAAATGGCACTTAATCTAACTTAGAGTTCTATGGTAGTGAGACACAATCGCTCCTGATAAAACTGATCTATTCCTGAGAGATAGTTGAGCACCAAAGATACTCCACTTGGAGCTAATCTTCTTCTTGGCAAAACTGGCCTCTGGGCAAGGAACTGCCCATACCTCAACTACTGACTAAATATATAGTATCCAAAAATAGATAGACAAAACTGTCAAATCTTGCCAAGACAGGGTAAGATGGTTCTAAAAAATTTCTTGCCTTTAAAAATAATCTGTCAGTTATTCTAGGCCTTAGCCAAAGTTGGTTGCTTCAACACTTCAAACGTGACTTTGGGTGATTGCCCAGGTAGCCAGTTGTCTCTATGATTTGTTGCATGTTTTGGAAGTTGTTTGATTGCACTTCCTAATTACTCAGGTAACATTATTTCCCTTCTCGGATCTTTGATGGGGTTGAAGACTAGATGAATGTAGTTACTTTCCTTTCATGACTTCGCCAAGTTATTTATTATACAACTTAAGCTAGTTAAAATAGGATATTTGTTCTTATTGTATATAATTCTATAATAGGTTTAGAACTCTCTTACTTAGACAAAAGTGGGAGGTGCTGTAAGAGCTCCTTCTGCTCCTTCTGCTCCTTCAGCCAATAGCATTTAAGATACCAGCCTACTTGGGCGTGGTCTCTTTGGTTTGAAAAAAGCAGCGGGAGCCATGCATTCCCTCTCTTGCTTCGGACTCTGCTTCCGGCTACCAGACTTTTTTCCTGGTCTTGCAGAGGGCTGTTGTCTAGGACGGTGATCTGTAAGTTTTTCCTTTAAATAAATAACCCTTTTATTAATCATAATTCCAAACTGGTGTGGGATTGTTTTGTGACTTACTCCATTAAGTGACCAAATAAATAAACTTTTGTAAAAGGAGGAAAAGAAGGTGGGACAAAGATGACAGCAAGGACCTGGAGATAACTGAAAGGGGAAGTAAATGCTGGGTATGATCAAGATACATCACATACATGTATGAAATTTTCAAGAAATAAATTAAATCATATAAAATAAATATTAACACCATAGGTATACCCTAGTAGCTCAGTTAACTATAAGCATATATATATACATGTAAATAGATAGGGGATAGATATGAATAAATAAAATCTGAAGATTACCAAAAAATTATTCTGCATCAGTTTTCCACATTTCTTATAATCAAAATAAACGTCTAATAAATATTATAAATATTAATAAAAATTGTTAGTAGAAAATACATTAAATAAATTAATATAATAACTTTACTCATTGGAAAAATATAGAAAATTTAAAGAAAAATCATTTTGATTCCAATTATCATAAATATAAAAACTAATTCATCATTGTTTATGAAATGAAAAAACATCATAAATCATCTTTAGACAAACATACAGATTTTAAAAGATGACATTCTAGCAAGCAGTTGCACAATGTTTCTAAGAATCTTTGCTAAAATTTAGTATTTTAAAAATTAAATGAAAGTTCTGTATTATAAAAAAAGAAAAGAAAAAATGCAAACTTAGTATTGGACACTATTCTCTTATACCCACACCCAAAACAAGAAAGAAATGTGTAAACAAGAAATCCAATTAAGTTAAATCAACACTGCAAATTACTATTACAGTTATACTTAAGCATTCTTTAACATCCTACCATATAAGTCACCCTATAGGCACTAGGAATACAAAGAAATAAAAGACATTGTCCTTGATTTGGATGACCTTTTAATATTGTGGCAACCAAGAAAAATTATATAACATAAAGCATTTCTTCAACTTGAAATAGGCAACGTTCTAAGAAGGCAAAGGAGGCTAGGGCCTATAGTCTCAGGAGAGTATGTCAGAAGGATTACCTCAGTGCTAGCCTGGGCTACATACAGCAATACCATATTTGGAAAGGAGGGGGGTGAGGAAGGGAGGGACGGAGGGAAGAACAGAGAGAGGATGGGTGAGAGGGAGGGAGGGAAAGAAGGGAGAGGAGGAAAAGCTAAGGGAAGGGAAGGAAAGGGAAAGAAGTCAGCGACTAGTTTTTCCAAGACACATGGCAAAAGTTAAACAAACAAAACCATATTTTGAGAAGTGATAAAGATATTCCCCAAAGGACACAGTGAAAAGCAAATGGAAGTTGAGACTAAGGAAACAGTACTGTACTGCATAACTGGATTACAGTGGAAATAAACTTGATAAGGGCAGACAAATGTACATGCCATGACAACAGGCTGTCAGTTTGAAATGAGGAACAGGAACATCACAAGTTTCTGTACACTCGAACTTGAAAGCAGTCCTTAGAATGTTACAGCCAATCCCTACTTATGGAGCCAAGAGATACACATCTACCTGCACAGAACTAGAATTATCACTCAGAAAACAATCCAACACAAAGGCCACTGAATGTGCTACATGATATTTTAAAGATAAAAGCATTCTTCAAAGGTAGAATGCAATGAGAAAAAATTCCCCATAGAACCTACATTGTTTAAAAAGGGAATAAAAACCACTATCTCCTGATAGTTTATTCTATCTGAAATCTTAGCATTCTAGAGAAAACAGAAGTACATTCTCTGGCCAGGCGGCACCACTGGCCTTGTCTTCCAAGAGTTAGAAACTCCAAGAATTAATTCAGTGTTAAACAAAATATGCTCCTCCTTGCTGCCAAAAACCTTCAGAACTTGATGAAGGAAAACATCTCAGCATTTTCTCTTTGATGCTTGTTGTCTATTGAAAATCAGAGATTTTTAAGCAAAAGTTTGCTACTAATCTTAAACAGTATAAGAAGAAGAATGCATTTATAGAAAAGAATTATGGGTCTGGGGACTTCTAGAGGTTTAGCTGAATGGCAGAGCTTGCCTGACATTTAGAATGAGGGTTAGTGTTCAGTCCTTTGGCTATGCATATTGATATGTACATAACAATAAGATGAACAACTTATCCACATTAGTAACATAATTTCAGCAAATCTAGTTATTATAAAAATTGTTATTAAATTTTAGAATATTAAAATGAATACTTAAATTTGTAAAATATTTATAACTGGCCATCATGACCTACACTTGTCAGTTGGCTTCATTTCTGCTTACTCCCCAGATTTTCCCCAGTTATTTGACTGGACAAGTCTGCCACAAAACGGCTGAAATTCTATAGAAGCCAGAGAAGCTACTTTAGCACCAAGGGACTTTATTTTTCTTTTTTGTTGTTTTCGTTTTGTTTTTTTTTTTTATTTTTATTGCTTTATAAATAATACCATCAAAATTATTTTTCTTACTGACTCACATTTGTCTTCTGGTTTGACTTTATTCATTCACATAAAACATCATTAGTGAAACCAATGTGAGGCTAAGCTAAGGACAGGATTTGTGATAGTAATCAAGACATACCTATCCAAGACTTCATAGATCTCAGTCTACTAGGAAAGTGTTACGGTTTAGATATGAAGCACCTCCCAGTAAGTTTAGGGTTCAAGGCTTCATTCCAGGCTGATTCCCCCTGGACTGTTGTGGGATATTTGTACACTATATTGCTGTTGTTGGTGTAATAAAAAGTTGAATGGCCAATAGCTAGGCAGGATTTCCAGGGAAAGAAAGGAAGAAGAGGGGAAATCTAGGCACACAGGAGACATGGAAAGGAAACAGGAGGTACAAGATGGGAGAGAGGTAATGCCAAGTGACAGAACAAAGATTAATATAAACGGGTTAATTTAAGTTATAACACCGAGTTAGAAACAAGCCTAAGTTATACACTGAGCTATCAATCAAGAGGTCTCTATGTCATCATCTGGGATCTGGCTGAAAGGACAAAGAAAGACTTGTTATGCTAGATTTCATTTAAAACAAGGTGGTTTTTTAAGTTCCTGTTATGATCAAAAGTTTCATCTCTAAATTCACCATTGAAGGAGATGTGGAAAAAATAATTAAGTGGGTGCAAGGTACAAGTGAATGTATGACTCATAGTTCACAAAGTAAAATGATTTGGGGAAAAGGCACAGGAAGGAGAGGAGCAAATAATGGATTCTGAATGAAATGAAGACCTTTCGTGTCCAAGGACTGTCACCAGCTCTTTATTACTTGAGGATTAAGGGAAAAGTGAATAAAGCTGCCTTCCAGACAACTAAAAAGGTAAAAATAACATTATCTCTATGTGCGCCTCACTTGAAAATTTTCAGAAATAACATTCATAAAATTAAACTTTCTATTAAAAGTTCCTGGAATATCAAACTGAGATCAGAACAATAGAAATGTCAAAATAAACTAGGATTCTATTTTTCCCAAGAACCTGAACAAAATGAAACAACAGTGTGGGTCAAGTTGTAGAATCACCTCTGTTTGTGCCACTTGGTTGCAGAGCAAAGAAAGTATAGTAAAGATTTACTAGTGAAGTCGGTAGCGTTTCTTTTTGTTTCTTTTTCTACTATATGGGTAAGTACAAAATAAATGTTATAACTCCCAGGTGAGAACAGCAAACTGACAAAATGTGCTTCATTGTTGAAGTCCAGAAATCAATTAGAAGCCACTCACACACGGTCCCCACCGTATATTTTCGCTGTGTGTATGTGTGCATAAAATACAACATACATATTTCAATAATTTAAGTATATTTAGAACTAATTCCCAGTCCCTTGGATAAGATGATGCATAAATTGTACTTTAACATGGACGTTTTGTCTTTCCATTATCAGTCTGTATGGGAAATAAAATTTTTCCTGATTAAGTTGTATGCAAGAGTATGTTTCACCCTTGGTGAATGTATTTAAGTCAAAATGTACAATTATTTAGAGTTCCTACTATTTGACAGCATTCACTGAAGGCCTTACACACATGAACTCTTCTGAAAAGGCCAGAAAAATTTTGTTAATTATTTAATGCCTGGGGTAAGTTAAGAAATACTTTTATGATAAAACAAATATGCCCTCTATCACTTGTATTTGATCTTACTTAAGGAAATCTCTAGGAAAATAGTAAAGAATGCAAAGATTCTGTTTGTGCATGCACTGTCCAAGCTACACATAATTCTAGAATACTGGCTCTTAACCATGAAGCAACATGTCTCCCATATACTGGAAGAAGCAATGTGTGATTTTTTTCCTCATTTTATTATTGTTATTACTGAAAGAGCATCTCACTATGTAAACCTGGTTGGCCTCAAACTCATAGAGATCTACCTGGTTCTACCTCCCAAGCTATGGGATTAAAGGAATAAGCCAGTCGGTCCAGCCTTAGGAATGCTTTTAAAGTGAAAGGACCCTATAATCTCCCTATATATTAACATGTTTCATACAAAATTTCATTTAATCCTGCCTACAAAACTATTAGTAAGATAGGGATGATGGTTAATTTCATATATCAATATAATCAAGTCAACATGTCCAAAATGTGATTAAACATTATTCTAGAAGTTTCTGTGAAGGTAGTTTTAGAAAAATAGAAATATTTGAACTGTCAGACTCTAAGCAAAGCAAATAATTACCGTTCATAATATGGACAGAAAACCAAACTTACTAGAACAAAGAGTGATCTCTACTGAATAAGAAATACTGCCATTCTTTTGTCCTCAAGAAGTTACTTCCCTGGGTCCCCAGCCTGTCAACCACTCCCGTAAATAAAGGACTCTATAACTTGCATATGTCAGTTCTGTAATATCTCTCCATCTCTCTCCCACCCTCCATCTCCCCTTAGCACTCTCGTTCACCCTACTACCCTCCTTCCCTCCCCTACTCCACATACACATCAACAAAGATATACATACATCAGTCTTCCCTCATCTGTCATTCACTTTCTATAATTTCAGTCACACAGAGAAGTTTGTACAGATGTCAGTGATTCTAACTTTAAACTGCCCAGCCATAAAGTAGAATGAGAAGAATCTCATGTCTGCCTATTCTTCTCACCTCATTTAAGACAGTGAATCCACATTATACATGCTACCTACTGTCCATTGTTTATCATCAGCCTTCATTATCTGTGCTGCTTGTAATTGAGAAACCCTTCATGTACTACATAATGGCCTCTAAGTTTGAAATACTGGAATTCAGACATGCCAAAGTGAAGTCAAAAAGTAAGTGAAGAGGTAAAAACTCATGACTTAATAAGGAAAGACAAATCATGATTGCTACAGTTGCTAAGATCTATAGTAAGAATTACTAGGCACAGGTATACACACACACACACACACACACACACACACACACACACACACAGTTTGACACCACGATTCCAAGCATACAAAGAGTCTTAAAACATATCCGTCTGCAAAACAATGGTATTATTAAACAAACACACAGAGAGAGAGAGAGAGAGAGAGAGAGAGAGAGAGAGAGAGAGTAAAAAATAGAAAGAATGAGAGAGAGAGAGAGCTCAAATAATAGACATCTAATTTATTGCCCAAGGGTTAATATGTTGGAAGCTTGTCCTCTGTTGTGGTAATGTTAAGAGGTCCTTGAATTTCAAACACTGTCCTTGCAGGAGGATTAGGGTCATTCAGGGTACTGCTCTCAGAAGGAAATAATACATCTTACATGAGATTTGGAATAAAAGAATATGACTGGTCTCTCCTCATGGTTCAGCTTCTCCAAGTCTCCACTATAGCAACTGCCAATGTATGTGGATTTTCAGCCTCCAAAACAGAGCTGCACATACCGCTTTCCTTTACAATTCACCAAGGTTCAGGTGTTTTGTTATAGAAATAAGAATGCACACACACACACACACACACACACACACACACACACTCAATTGGTTTAGAATCCCTGGAGATTTTGGAATGACACAGATGGGTACTGGAAATGTAGAGCTAAGAAAATAGGAACAGGGATTCAGATCGTGATCTTGTCTCTAATCACTTTTTAAAAGATTATAAAATCCATTGTTTCAGAAGAAAATTTTAAAAACTTAAAAATTGAATCAAATAATACAACAAATTACATTTTCTTATGGTGTAATCCCCATTAATTCATGAGGAATAATATTTTCTTTTTCGCTAATTTTTTATTACTTTTTATTTTTTTATTTTTTTTTATCTAACTTTTTCAAGCCATTTTATTTTTTTTTCCATGTATAATTTTTTTCCCATACATTGTTTTGTTTTATTTTTTCCATTCAAGAACATAATTAAAGATAAAAAAATTTTTTTTTTCCTTTCTTCCCCTTCTCCCGGT
>PVIU01031267.1:0-13701 GCA_004026605.1 Ondatra zibethicus
TTTTTTTTGCTTTATGCCTAAAAGCTACTTGTGAGTGAGTACATATTATATTTGCCTTTCTGAGTCTGGGTTACCTCACTCAATATGATGGTTTCTAGATCACAGATTTTAAGATGTCATTTTTTTCCCATAGTGAAGTGCTTCATTATATAAATGTACTACATCTTCTTAATAGAGGGAATTTAGATTGTTTCCAGATTCTGGCTATGACAAATAATGCTGCTATGGCCATAGTTGAGCATATGTCCTTGTGGTATGATTGAGCATCCTTTGGGTATATATCCAAAAGCAGTATTGCTGGGTCTTGAGGAAGGTTGTTGCCTAATTTTCTGAGAAATTGCCATACTGATTTCCAAAGCAGCTGTACCAGTTTGTACTCCCACCAGCAATGGAGGAGTGTTCCCTTTATCCCACATCCTCTCCAGCAAAAGTTGTCATCAGTGTTCATGACCTTGAACATTCTTACAGGTGCATGATGGAATCTCAGAGTTGTTTTGATTTGATTTTCTCTGATGGCTAAGGATACTGAGAATTTCCTTAACTGTCTTTTACCCATTTTAGATTCCTCTGTTGAGAGTTGTCTGTTTAGGTCTGTATCCCACCCCATTTTTTATTGGATTATTTGTTCTTTTGATGACCAGTTTCTTGAGTTCTTTGTATATTTTGGAAGTCAACCCTCTGTCTGATGTGAGGTTGATAAAGATCTTTTCCCATTCTGTAGACTGCTGTTTTGTCTTGAAGTTCTACTATAATTTTATTATTTTTTATATTTCTTTCTTGTTTTTTGTTAGATTTATCACCTTTTCAATTATTTTTCTTTGTTTATTTAATTTCCATCAATTAATATGTATATTCTAGTGTGATATTCCACTGCAGTAATTAATTCATTACTTCTTTCTGGGCTTTGTTGTTGTTATATTTGTCTATTTTTTTGTGTGTGTGTATCCTAGACAAATGTGGTTAATCTACTCAAAATTATATTTCATAAAAATCAACATTTTCTTCAAAAAGATATTTTATTTTTTAAGTCTCAATGAAATGGTAACTTCTGTTATTGTTTCTACAATCTCATATCTGTGTTTCTATTCTCATTAGAAATTTATGATTTAATTTTACTAATTTTTCTCCTTTCTGATTGTGGTTTTAAAGTAAATTCTATTAGTAGTTTAGTAAACTATTTATTTTTAGTAAAATATTTATTTAGTAAACTATTTTTTAGAATTTCATATATATGAATTTATATTTATTTTATATTCACCTCATTTTCTCCTCATTAAAATCCTCCAGTATGTCTACACTCCATCTCAAATTCATTACCTCTTTTATTTTAATTACTATTATTTTCACAAAATTGTCACACAGAGAGAGAGAAGGAGAGAGAAAGAGGTGTATATATGTGTGTTAATATAAATAAAGGCTGCTGAATCTATTTAGTGTTGCCCATATGATTATGTGTTTGGGGTTGGCCCATTCCTCCTACTGGATTGCCTTATGTAGGCTTAATAGAAGAGACACCTAGTCTCACTGCAATTTGATATACCATGACTGGCTGATGCCCATGAAAGGTCTGATCATTTTTTAAGAGAAACAGAGGAGTAGTGGATGGGGAAGGAGAGGGGCATTGAGGTGGAAAGACTGGGAGGAAAGTAAGGAGGGGGAATTTTGATTGGGATTTGAAAACAAAACAAACAAAAAGGTATATCATTGTTTTTTATATGAACACTTATATATTGATAGATTATAGACCATCAATTTATAGTATAAAATATAAATTACAATATAAATTTTACTTTTTCTTTTAAAATTATTTCTTTTTTTAAATACTTGTATATATACCTGCATAAGTTTATATTCACCATGAGTATGCAACTGCATATGGAGCCAGAAGAGAGAGGCATATGTCCAGGAAATTGAGTTATAGGCAGTTGTGAGGCTCCTTAAAAGAGTGCTTAGAATCAAGCCCAGGCATTCAGGAGCAGTGGTATTGCTCTTCACTGTTGAACTATGTTTCCAGCTCTAATTTTGATTTTTTTCTTGAGTATATTTTATCTTTCTGCTTTGAATCATGTTCTATCTTCTCTTTCTTAAAATTCAGGAATATATAATGATAACATAAGTTCTCACTAGAATGACACAGAACTTGATAACATTTTGGCATATAGTTACTATAATAGAACTACTCTCTCTTTCTGGACCCATTGTTTACATTTTGTACCTAATTATTTTTTGATTTTTTTCTTTAGCAATATTTTTATTACTCTAAATTAAAGTTTCATTTCTTTATTCTTGTACCTCACCTTTTAAATCATCTCTTCATTTATCCTTTTCTTCTCTGAGATTTTCTTTGCACATCAAGGTTCAGACCATGAACTCAACCAACAACTATAATTTAGATTTTATCCAAATTCATTATTTTTTTACTCCACTAAATGTGTAATTACTTCATGCCCTAAAATACACATCACTCAATCATCTACAAAGGTAGGAAATGACTTCTTCTAAACTCATTACATGTTATTTTCAAATATTTACTACATCACAAATTCTTTCCATTGCATCTAGAATATAAGTACTTACCAGATTTTTATTTATATTTCCATTAGTGGAATCATTGCATGATCTATGAGGTATAATTTTACAAAATATATTTATGGATCCTGTTTCATGGATCAGGCCTTAAATTCAATCACAAAGTTGTTAGCTACTTCCATAACATGCATGCCACTACTTTGCTTGTGGACATGTCTTGTAAGGCCAGTCAATGTTGTAGTGTGTGGAATACACAGGTAGGTGAAAGTAAAAATTGTGTTTTCCTTCTGGCAACATGCATATTCACCTTCACCTTCTAATGCCATGAAAACTATTTGTAGGGAGTGATGAAACTTCTAATTCAGCTTAATTTCTCCATGTTTTGGAACTCAAGTATGTGGTGTCTTCAGCAATAAGAACTTATTATCATGTTCTTGATTGTAGCTAATTATATTGGTAATAACCAGCAATGATTGAGGGCCTATGTTGACCCAATTAACTGATACTCAAAACAGATAACAGACTCCTTTCATTGGGGCTTTTATTTGCTAGCATGAAGTGTCTAGTTGTGGTATTGTACCCTGTTACAGGAGGAAGAGAGGACCGGCTTTTGATCCTGGCTAGCTTACACCTGAAATAACCACACAGAAATTGTATTAATTAAATTACTGCCTGGCCCATTGTATCTAGCCTCTTCATGGCCAACTCTCACATCCTGATCTAACCCATTTCTAGCAATCTGTGTTCACCACAAGGTCATGGCTTACCAGGAAAGATCCTAACCAGCATCTGTCTCAGGCAGGAATTTCATGGCGTCTGCCACACTGCCTTCTTCCTCCCAGAATTCAGTTCTCTTTTCCACGCCTACCTAAGCTCTTCCCTATCAAAAGGCCAAGGCAGTTTCTTTATTCAACCAAAGAAAGCAACATAAATACAATAGGACCTTCTACACCATTTCCCCTTTTCTGTTTAAACAAAAAAAGGCTTTCACTTTAACATAGTAAAATTAGATATAACAAAACAGTTATCAAGCAAGAATTAGTTACAATATTTATATCTATTTTATCTTTTATCATAACAAAGGAAAATGATAACTATTTATCTATTCTTCAACTCCATCAAAGACTCCAAAAGGATATAATATTATCTAAGTAAACAAGAAGTAAGCAACTTTCAAAACTCTAGAAATGACAGAGACATCTCACTGCCTGTATAGTCACCCAAAGTTCTTCTGTACCGTTTGGGCATCCATCTTCAGCCTACAGGCCCATAGTATCCAGCAGACATTTCTATGAAGCAGGAAAATTCAAAGACAGTTCAGTCACTTTCTTTTGTATCCTGCAGCATGTCTTGCAAACTCTTTCACGAAGCAGGAACCCCAAAGGACCATCTCACCTTTAGGCAAGTTCAGCAGTCATCTCTCTGTGGGTACTGCATGTCCAGTGAAGCAGTCATGGCAAAAGCAGTTTCTTGCCCAAATGGCTATCCAACTCCATAAGGAGCCTCTTCGATGCCTATCTTCCTCTTGAAGTAGATTGGTGTTGCCAGGAGTAGACATGTCTCATTGTCATGAAAGATGTTTTAAGTTATTAAAACATCTTAAATTCCATATTCTATAGTCTTTGAAAGATATGAAGAATGCCTATCTGAAATATATCTATGCACATCTAGAAAACTCTAACTAACATGACTACAAACTTGACTATTATAGTTGATTATCCATTGACAACCTATATTTCCTAATTATACATTACATTTTTTAAATGAACTACACAATCACAATACCTTAATCAAGATCAGAAATACATATACATATAACAGAATTGACCTTAAACTTGTATCAATAAATCAAGATTTATACCAATGCAAATTATTCATATCTGTATCATATCCCCCTTTAAATGTAAAAGAACATTTATAAAAATTATTTGGGAATGTGGGCTCAGTTATTTCTCTCCAAACTGCTTCATGCTGAATGGGGGCGCTGTCAATCAGGTCTTTCATGGTGGATCCTGTGTGTTAGGTTCATCTCAGTCGGCAGTTGCGCAAAGTAAGTTTTTGAGGGTGTTTATGGAAATCTTTCAGGAGGGCGTGGTCTATAATACCATATTGGTCTAGAAGCAACCCAGAGAGTCTCATCCTCTTTGAAAACAAAAGAAGAACCTCTTTTCCAAAGCATCATATCCTTAGACCCAAATTCTGAAGTAATAATACCTTTATAATATCCATGCTGGTTTAGCTTAGCAGCCCATACAATGAAACGTCTTTCTGTACTTAGCTGCTTCACAGACAAAAAATTCAAAGAAAACACAATAATACACATAATCCAGACTCTCTGTGAATTTTTCATTTTTACGTGGCTTTTTTTTAATCTATGACTATCTGTACTCTGTCTCTTTAAAGACTTTACCCTTTTTTTAAAAGCATCTTTCTATACTCTTTATTTTTTTTCTCTTTTAAGCCTACTATGTACCTTTATTCAACAGTGTGACCCATTTAGAGGTCTTTTATGTCTGAATCTGTCCTGTTGTGAATCTGTAATTCTTTACTATCCAGGAGCACTTCTTAAAATGTTAAGCCCTTCTTAAAAACTTAAGTTGCACCATGTAGGGGTAATATGGTACCGCCTGTTTCCTGCCCAGTCTAAACCTTAACTGTACTGTTATTATGATAATTATGATAATACTTCTGGCCTGAGATCAGCACAGTTCAGCATGGCAAAGCTGCTCCCGCTTCAGAGACATTTGGTGCCCCTGAGCCGTGCACAGTTCCAGGCACACAGCAGTCCACATTGCCATCAAGCAAGCCATAGCACTTTAGTCACAAACCCCGTCCAAATGCTCTATCTCCAGCAGGAGCCAGAGATGGTGCTAGAAACATAGCCCAAAAAGCCGGCATTTTAAAACTGCCATGGCTTTTTTACTGTTGCGAATGCTGAGTGAGGAAATATTCTCTGCAGCATACCACCAGCAAACAGCAAAAAGTTGTGTTAAATGCTGTAATTTTTTTTTTTGGTATAGAATTACTTTTTAAGCCCTCTTAGGTTTTATGTGGAGTTAGTAGACCACGTTGGAGCACCAATTGTTGAAGGAGAGAGAGCCTGCTTTTGGTCCCAGCTAGCTTACACCCAAAATAACCACACAGAAGTTGCATTAATTAAATTACTGCCTGGCCCATTGTATCTAGCCTCTTCTTGGCCAACTCTCACATCCTGGCCTAATCCATTTCTAGCAATCTGTGTTCACCACAAGGTCCTGGCTTACTGGGAAAGATCCTAACCAGCGTCAGTCTCAGACAGGAGTTTCATGGCATCTGCCACAATGCCTTCTTCCATCCCAGAATTCAGTTCTCTTTTCCATGCCTACCGAAGCTCTTCCCTATCAAAAGGCCAAGGCAGTTTCTTTATTCAACGAATGAAAGCAACACAAATACAGAAGGGCCTCCTACACCAGCACTCCATTTTAAGGTAATTTCATTAAATTTCTTTTTATATGTGTTCACATATATTTTAGATAGCTTCTATTTTTTTCCTTTTTTATTTATTCTTTTTTAAAAAAAGAAAATAAACTATCTTTTTTCACTATATTTACCAATCTAAGTTCCCACTCCCTCCACTCCTTCCATTCCCTCCACATATCCTCTTACTCCATGCCCATCCAATCCTCAGAGAGGGTAAGGCACATTGCTTTGGGAATGGTCCAAGACCCTCCCTACTATATCTAGGTAGAGCAAGGTATCCATCCAAAGAGATTGGTTCCCAAAAAGCCAGTACATGCAGTAGGGATAAATCCTGGTGCCACTGACAGTGGTCCCTCAGTCTGCTCCAGCCATACAACTATCAACAACATTCAGAGGGACTGGTTTGTTTCTATGCTTGTTACCTCCCAGTCCAGCTGGAGTTGCTGAACTCCCATTAGCTCAGGTAGACTGTTTCAGTGGGTGAACCCATCATAGTCTTGACCTTTTTGTTCATATTCTCATTCCTTCCACTCTTCAACTAGACTTTGGGAGCTCAGTCCAGTGCTCCAATGAAGGTCTCTGCCTCTTTTTCCATCAGTGGTTGGATGAAAGTTCTGTGGTGATATTTAAGATAGTCATCAGTCTGACTACAGGGAAAGTCAAGATCAGACCCCCTCTCCTGTATTGTTTAGGGTCTTAGCTGGGGTCATCATTGTGTGTTCCTGGGAATTTCTCTAGAGCCAGGTTTTTTTGATAACTCTACAATCAATCAAGATATCTCTTTCTTTGCTCTCATCTCTGTCCTTCCTCCTTCTCAATTATGCCATTCCCTCAAGTTCTCCTCACCCCAACCCTTTTCCCCTCCTCTTCTCCTTCCACCTTCCCTTCTCCCCCCAACTACATGCTCCCAATTTTGTTAGGCAATCTTGTCTGTTTCCAATTTCCAGGTGTATTGAAATGTTTTTCTTTGTTTAACCTTATTATTTTGCTTCTCTAGGATCATGAACTATAGGCCCAATACCCTTTGTTTATAGCTAGTATCCATTTATGAGTGAGTACAAACATTATTCATCCTTTTGGTTCTGAGTTACCTCACTCAGGATAGTGTTTTTTAATTCCACTCATTTGCATGCAAAATTCAAGATGTCATTGTTTTTTACCTTTGAGTAGTACTCTAATGTGTAAATGTGCCACATTTTCTTTGTCTATTCTTCAGTTGAGGGGCATCTAGGTAGTTTATAGGTTCTGGCTTTTACAAATAATGCTGCTATAAATATAGTTGATAAATGCTTTTATAGTATCATTGAGAATCTTTTGGGTATATGCCCAGGAATTGCTGGATCCTGAGGTAAGTTGATTCCCAATTTTCTGAGAAACCACCATACTGATTTCCATAGTGGCTGTATATGTTTGCATTACAACCAACAATGGATGAGTGTTCCCCTTACTAGATATCCTCTCTACCAGAAGCTATCAGTGTTTTTGATCTTAGCCATTCTGACAAGTGTAAGACGGTATCTCAGAGTTGTTTTGATTTGCATGTCCCTGATGGCTAAGAATGTTGAACATTTCCTTAAGTGTCTTTTGGCCATTTGAGATTCTTCTGTTGAGAATTCTGTTTAGTTCTGTACCCTGTTTTTTAATTGGGTTACTTATAATTTTGATGTCTTATTTCTTGAGTTCTTTATATATTTTGGAGATCAGTCCTTTATATGATGTGGTTTTGGTGAAGATCTTTCCCCATTCAGTGGGCTGCATTTTTTTAATTGACTCTGTACTTTGCTTTTCAGAAGCTTCTCAGTTTCAGGAGGTCCTATTTATTTGTTGGTGCTCTCAGTGTCTGTGCTACTGGGGTTATATTTAGAATGTAGTCTCTTGCCAATGCATTAAAGACTATTTTCCACTTTCTCTTCTATCAGGTTCAGTGTGGTCAGATTTTCATTGAGGTCTTTAATCCATTTGGACTTGAGTTTTGTGTATGGGAATAGATATGGATCTATTTTCCTTCTTCTACATGTTGACATCCAGTTATGCCAGCACCATTTGTTGAAGATACTTTCTTTTTTCCATTGCATAATTTTAGTTTCTTTCTCAAAAATCAGGTGTTCATAGGTGTGTGGATCAATATCCAGGTCTTTGATTTGATTCCATTGGTCAAGCTCTCTGTTTTTATGCCAGGACCAAGCTGTTTTCATTACTGTAGCTCTGTAATAGAGCTTGATGTCAGGGATGGGGATCCCTTCAGAAGTTCCTTGATTGTACATGATTGTTTTGGCTGTCCTAAGGTTTTTGTTTTTTCATATGAAGTTGATTACTGTTCTTTCAAGATCTGTGAAGAATTGCATTGGGCTTTTGATGGGGATTGTATCGAATCTATAGATTGCTTTTTGTAGGATTGCCATTTTTACTATGTTGATCCTACCTATTCAAGAGTTGGGAGATCTTTCCTTTTTCTGGTATCGTCTTCAATTTCTTTCTTCAAAGACTTAAAGTTCTTGTCGAATTGATCTTTCATTTCTTTGGTTAGTGTTACCCCAAGATAATTTATGTTATTTGTGGCTATTGTGAAGGGTGATGTTTATGATTTCTTTCTCTGCTTCTTTATCATTTGTATATAGGAGGGATAATGATTTTTTTTAGTTTATCTTGTCTTCTGCCACATCACTGTGATTATTTCCTATCTTCTACTACTCCTGGGTGAGTCTGCTTCTTTTTGTTCTAGAACTTTTAGGTGTGCTGTTAAGTCACTAATGTGTGCTTTCTCCATTTTCTTTATCTGGGCTCTTAGTGTCATGAACTTTCCTCTTAGCACTTCTTTCATAGTGTCCCATAGGTTTGTATGTGTTGTGCCTTCATTTTTGTTGAATTCTACAAAGTCTTTAGTTTCTTTCTTTATTATTTCCTTGACCCAGGAGTGGTTTAGTAGTTCACTGTTCAGATTCAATGAGTTTGTGGGTTTTCTGAGAGTGGTATTGTGGTTGAATTCTAACTTTAATCCATGGTGATCTGATAAGTTAAATATTGGGGGTTATTCCAATTTTTTTTGTATGTGTGGAGGTTTGATTTGTTCCTGAGTATGTGATCAATTTTAGAGAAGGTTCCATGAGGTGCTGAGAAGAAGGTATATTCTTTTGTGTTTGGGTAGAATGTTCTATATATATCTGTTAAATCCATTTGATTCATGACATCTGTTAGTTCTCTCATTAAATAAGGCTCCATTAGTATAGAAATTAGCTTGATTTGGGAAATAAACAAGATAGCTAAAGGATAAAATAATTATATTTTTATTTATTATAAAGAGAAAACTCATGAAACAGAAATGAGAAGTTCAAGCTCAGCTGTGCCTGTGAGAATCACAGAGAGAGTGCACCTGGCACCCATTTCTCTCCCTGTTCCAGACTGCCATGCCTTAACTTGGATCCACCTCATAAAGATAATTGGCTAACAAGGTTTCCCCATTACCTCCCGCTTTTATCTAAACAAGAGCAATACAAACCCAATACAAAACTATGTAAGTAGGAACACATATCAAGTATAAAATTACAAACAACATAAGCAATATTAAGCAAGGAACACATGATAAATGTTTTAATAAACATTCTATTTTAAAGAGTCTAAATCTTTCATCAGAAATAAGCTTAGCTAAATCATGAGAGGCAGATAACTATGATTATTTAATCTTTAACCCTATCAAAGTCCTGAGAAGAGAGATAATATTACTTGAGTAGGCAGGAAGTGCAATCAAACAGCTTCCAAAGCGAGCAGTATATGATGGAGACAATGGGCTACCTGAGTAATCACCCAAAGTCTCATTTGCAACATTGAAGTAACTCTGGCTAAGGCATAGTGTATCTGACAGACCATTTTTAGAGGCAGAAAATTTTTCAGAACTGTCTTACCCTGTCTTGGCAAGGTTTGGCAGTCCTTTTTCTTGTGTCCTGTTTATCCAGTCCAGAAACCATGTACTTTGTCAGTGGTTGAGGCATGGCCAGTTCCTTGCCCAAAGGCCAATTATGCCAAGAAGAAAAAAAACTCCAAGTAGAGTGTCTTCAGTGCTTAACATTGTTTCCGGAGTAGATTGGTGCTGTCAGGAGCAATCATGTCTCATGTCAATAACCCTACGTTATTTAAATATTTATGTATCTAAAGAACCTAATTAATCTGACTATATGTATAACAAACATGAACAACTATTAACCTATAATATTTAATACCTGTATAACTTAAGGACTAACACTTCATGTCAGAATATTAAATGATCTGTAAACAAATGTGCAGCAAATGAGGACAATGACCTTAAAATGTAAACAATGCATAAGTATCTTGTTCAGAGGTAAGAATAATATATAATGCAATACAAAACTATATCCTAAAAGTTATATCAATATAAAAAATGTCCTAAACAGAGGTAGAAATATGCATGTATACAATCTGACAGATTAACTTTGCATAGGTATACAAATATTGTAAACAAAAATAGCAAACATAATTTGAACTTTTATCAATATACAAAAACTATACCAATGTAAATATCCATAAATAATACCTCACAAGTATTTACTCTATTACCTACTATTATCCCTCCCTTTTTTTTTGAACCTACATAGTTTCCACCCAAACCCTCTACCTTATATGAAAAACAATCAACAACCCCTAAATGGTGTTTCCATCCAAGAGGACAAACTTTTTTGGGGAGAGGGAATGTCATACTGTAGAGTGGCTGAGAAGACATTATATTCCTTTGTGTTTGGGTGAAATATGTTCTATAGATGTCTGTTAAGACCATTTGATTCATTACATCTGCTAATTCTCTTATTTCTGTTAAGTTTCTGTCTCATTGATCTCTCCATTGGAGAGAGTGGAGTGTTGAAGTCTCCTACTATTAGTGTGTGGGGTTTGATGTGCGATTTAAGTTTTAGTAATATTTCTTTTACATATGTGGGTGCTCTTGTTTTAGAGGCATAGATGTTCATGATTGAAACTACATTGATGGATTGTTCTTGTTATGAGAATAAAGTGTCCTCCATCTTTTCTGATTGATTTTAGTTTGAAGTCTATTTTCTTAGGTAGTAGGATAGTACACCCACTTATTTCTTAGGTCTATTTGATTGGAAAATCTTTTCCCAACCCTTTACTCTGAGGTACTGTCTGTCTTTGAGGCTGAAGTATGTTTCTTATATAAAGCAGAAGGCTGGATCCTGTTTTCATATCCATTCTCTTAGCCTGTGTCTTTTTATAGTTCAATTGAGTCCATTGATATTAAGAGATATGAATGACCAGTAGTTGTTAATTCCTGTTATTTTTTGGTAGCAGTGTTTGTATGTTTCCCTTCTTTGGGCTTTGCTGGCAGGGGTTATCAGTTGCCTGTGTTTTTGTGGGTACAGTTAGCTTCCTTGGGCTGGGGTTTTCCTTCTAGTACTTTCTGTAGGGCTGAGTTTGTGTATACATATTGTTTAAATCTGTTTCTGTCATGGAATATCTTGTTTTCTCCATTGATGGTGAATGAAAGCTTTGCTGAGTATAGTAGTCTGGGTTTGTATCCATGGTCTTTTACTATCTTTATATGCTACTTGACCATTTTACTTTGCAGCTCTTAATATTCTTTCTGTATGTTTTGCATTTTTATTATTATATGGCAAGGGAACTATTTTTGATTCAGCTATTTGGTGTTCTGAAAGCTTTTTGTACCCTCATAGATATATTGTTCTTTAGGTTGGATAAGTTTTCTTCTATGATTTTGTTGAACATATTTTCTGTGCCTTTGAGCTGGAATTCTTCTCCTGCCTCTACCATATTATTCTTAAGTTTGGTCTTTTCATGGTGTCCTGGGTTTCCTGGATATTTTGTGTGAAGAATTTGTTGGATTTAATGTTTTCTTTGATCAATTAGTCTATTTCCTCTACAATATCGTCAGCACCTGAGATTCTTTCTTATATCTCTTGAATTCTGTTGGTTATATTTGTCTCTGTAGTTCCTGGCTGTTTACCCTGATTTTCCATAACCAGAATTAGCTCGGTTTGTTTTCTTTATTACCTCTGTTTAAGTCTTCTAGTCTTGAACTGCTTGCTTCACCTGTTTGATTGTTTTTTCTTGGTTTTCTTGGGTTTCTTTGAGGGATTAATTATTCCAAATTTTTGTTTGTCTTTCCCTTCATTTCTTTAAGGAAGTTTTTCATTTTCTCTTTAAAGGACTTCATCATTTTCATAAAAGTACATTTAAAGTCATTTTCTTCTGCTTATTCTGGGTTAGGATAATCAAGTCTTCCTGTTGTGTGACCACTGGGTTCTGGGGTTACCATGTTGCTTTTTAGGTTGTTGGATGAATTCTTGCATTGGTGCCTACCCATCTCTTCCTTCAAATGAGTCTGGCAATCTCTGCATCTTTGTCCAAACCTTGTAGTGGCTCTCTGAGTGTTTGTGAATTCTTCTTGGTCTGCTCTGTACTGTCAATTTCTGTGTATCCAGGAGCCTCTGATGTCTCTTTAAGCCTGCTCTCTTGGTCTTCTCTCCTGGTTCACTCTCTTTGTCCTCTCTTTTGGTCTCCTCATTGTTGTAGCAAGCTCTTGTTCCCATCAGTATTGTAGCAAGTTCTTAGTCCCCTCAGTATTGTAGCAAGTTGTGTTTCAGAATTCCACTGAGGTTGAAGAAGGATAGGCAAGTTTGGGGGCTGGATGGAGTAGTTTGCAGGGTCTGGTGAATGGGGTTGGGTAATGGGGGAGCCTGCCTGTAAGTAACTCTCCTGCTGGTAGGCTAGAAAAGCCAAGGAAGTTGGGGGGAGGATCCAGGTGTTTTACCCCATTGTGGAGGTCCTAGAGAGTGGGGTGTCCCACTGGGTGGCTGGTCACTCACCTCTTAATTGGTCTCAGAATTGGAGCAAGCTCTGATTCCTAGGTAGCTTCTAATTCATAAAAAATATTTCTCAGCTACATGTACTTAATATTTTGAGAAATCTACCTAATTATTTGCTTAGATCATGCACTGTTTTTAATTGTTTTTTTGTTTTCATACCTTGGTTTGGCTTTATTATTTCATTCATTTCTTTGTCATAGTTTTATTTGAGTTGTTTGAGCATAGCTACAGTTATTCCTTTGAACTCTTTGAAGTTCTTTTTTTAATATTCTTTTATTTTTTTCATTCAAAAAAATTTACATTTCCTCCCCTTCTCCAAGTCCCCTCCCGCTGCCTCCATCCCTCCTCCCTCCCCCTGCTTCCTTAAAAGAGGACATGGTACTCTGCCCTGTGTTAAGTCCAAGGCCCTACCCTCTCCATCCTTGCCTAGGAAGGGATGCACCCAAATAGACTAGGTTCCCAAAAAGATAAGACATGCAGAAGAGATAGGTCCTAGTGTCATTGTTGATGGCTTCTCAGTCTGCACCCATTGGCAGCCACATTCAGAGAGTCCGGTTTGATCATATACTTGTTCAGTCCCAGTTCAGCTGGATTTGGTGTGCTCCCATTAGATCAGGCACACTGTCTCAGTGGGTGGACCAGCCCCTCACGGTCCTAACTTCCTGGCTCATCTTCTCCCACCTTCTGCCCTTCGACTGGACCTTGGGAGCTCAGTCCATTGCTCTGATGTGAATGTGGGTCTCTGTCTCTATCTCCAACCATCGGATGAAATTTCTATGGTGATGATCAAGATATTCATCAATGTGACTATGGGACAAGGATAGTTCAGGCACCCTCTCCTCTGCTGCCCAAGGACCTAGCTGGG
>PVIU01031268.1:0-15064 GCA_004026605.1 Ondatra zibethicus
AGTTGGGGGCAGGGAGCTGGGGGCAGGGAGCTGGGGGCAGCTGGAGTTGGAGACAGGGAGCTGGAGGCAGGGAGCTGGGGGCAGGGAGCTGGAGTTGGAGACAGGGAGCTGGGGCAGGGAGCTGGAGGCAGCTGGAGCTAGAAGCATGGACACAGCTGGAGGTGGAGGCAGCTGCTCACATCACACCACAGAAAGAGAGATGAACTCTGGTGCTCAGCCCACTTTCTCCTTTTTATTTGGTCGGGGACCCCAGCCCATGGGATAGTGCAGCCCACATTCAGGGTGACTCTTCCCACCTCAGTTACCAGTTCCAGAAAGTCTCTCAGAGACTGTGCAGAGGCTGAACTCTGGTAATGCCGGGTCCTGTCAAGCTGACAGCCAATATTAACCACCAGAGCCACAGAGCACTGCTCCCCACCCCGCCTTCACCCTCTTCTCCCAGTTCCTTCCATTCCTGAGGAAGCTCAGAGAGGTGGAGTCACTTGCCTCAGGCCACACAACTGATTTATAAAGAAGCCAGACCTTGAAATCACTCTACTCGGTCTGACTTCAAGTTCTGCCACCCTCTGTCCTCCAGATAGACCCAGGGACCTGGCTCTCGACTACTCTGGATCCTGGGTGTTTTCCCTGCCATCCAAATAATTTTCCTCTGGCTGCAAATGTTTCCATCTTTATCATTCAGCCTCCGGTCGCGGGGCGGGGGGCAAATGGGGGCTTTGCTTATGCTGGGACCTGAGATCACTCATGAGCGGGCATTGGGCTTATTGAGGACTACACCAGCTCCTGGCCCCTCCTTCCTCCATTGTTCTCTGTGTGTGGTTGTCCAAGCCCACAATGACACTTCATGGTGCCCCCACAGCTAGGAGTTCCCAAGCATAAGATCCATGTCCCCTTCTTTCCCTTACCCTACACATAGCAAACATGTGTGATTGAATATGGGATAATGCAAAAAGAAATGAGTGTTTTCTGTCCCCTGGGCACTCCCACCTCCAGCTCCTCTGGGTACTGTCTTGAGGTGGGTACGCTGCAACCATAGTACAGATGAGAACATCAAGGCTCAGGATTCCGGGCACTGGCCACCCCCTGGGCAGACCTAGGCTGTGAGCCTCACCTAGCATGACCCTAACTTCTGACACACAGTAGGAACCACCTACATAGTCCTAGGTTTCTCATACCTAGCAGGGGACACGTGTGTGCGAGCTCTTGGAGCTGCCTGCTCTGGAGGGACTGTGTGTGGCAGCCACAGAGAGGTGGCCCCACTTCGGGGCAGATGTTGCCAGAGCTCCCCACGTGGCAGAAGGGGTGGGATCCTACAACCCAGGCCAGATCCTAGGTGACCTCTGAGTCTCTCACTGAAGGAGAGCTGCTGGCATCTGGCCCATGCCAGTTTCAGGACAAGCCATTCACTCTTTTGCAAGTTCACTCAACAGGTGCTTCTGAGTGCCTGCTGGACCAACAGCTGCACCAGCCTGCCCTGCAGAGCACAGCTAATGCCTGCCCAGGCTGGTGTTCCCACGAGGCACAGGTTGCTGTGCCCTGTGATGTGATGAAGATGCCCAGCAGGGAAGGGTGACAGGCAGGAGAAGGATGGGGTTTCTCAGAGGAGGGTCTAGGGATGCCTTGTGGTAGATGATCTCATGGGGGCTTAGAAGGTGACTGGCTAGCCTGAGGTCAGTCAATGATCCCTCCAGGCCTACATTCCCACAGTTCTTGTCACTCTGCCTTTAGAGACCAAGACTTGAGCCCATGTGGTCTCCGTGGCAGGAACAGCAAGGTGAAGGCAGATGTACCTGCCCTGCTGGCTTGGCTGCCAAATGGCACTGGAGGCGACAGTGAGTACCAGCCACATGGTACATGCTGTCCAGAGACTGGACCCGTCCTTCAGCAGCCAGGTGAGGGGCCACAGGGCCAGCAGGCCACTCTCCAAACATGTTACTCCTCATCCAGTTTCTCATGTGCAAGTGGTCACAACACTTTACAGTTTGCAGAGGCTCTCTAAACAAACAAACAAAACCAGTTGTAGTCTGGGTGTTGCGGGACATGCTTTCAATCCCAGAACTCGGGAGGCAGAGGCAGAAGGATCTCAAGTTTGAGGCCATCCTGGCCTACAGGGCAAGTTCCAGAACAACCAGGGCTATATAGAGAAACCCTGTCTCCAAAAAACAAATAACAGGCAGTCGAAGCAAATGCCTACGTAGTAAACTCTTTCTACTGCATCCTGCAGCCATGTTCTAGCTCCTGGCTGGGATCCTCTCTGCCTAGCCAGTAATGGACCAGAGCTGAGGCCCAGCTTATTTTATCCAAGGAGATATGGCTCAGTGCTGTGAGCATTGCTTAGCACTCTGGGCCCAGTACTCAGTGCTGAGAGCAGCACCCAGGCTGTTCTATGCTTTTTGTCCTTCTGACACTTCTGCTGTGCAGATCAGCACATCCTATCATCCCCAGCTGTGCAATCTTGTGCAGACAGCTTGCTCTCTCTGTGCCCCCAATCGCCTCGTGTGTGAAATAAAGATAGTAAATAATATTCCTGTCGCACGGAGTTGTGCAGATCCAGGTTATTGGCTGAGGATGCTGGGACACCATTGACTATGACAATGTTGTTAGTGGTGACAGGACCATCACTGTTTCTGGGTACAGGTAACTTGCTCAAATTCATGTGGTGAGCAGGCAGTGGAATGAGGACTCAACCCTGTGTTTCTGTGGTCCCCACTGTATGGGGTGTGCCCTGGCCATGTGTGCCCGAGCCTCTGTGCCCTGTCCCCACAAGCCTGCGTCAGTGGTCACTGCCCACCTCCAGCCAATTCCTCTGTCCCATAATTCTGCTGAGAAGGAAGAAGCAGCTCCTAGTGGTCCCCCTTGTGTAGAGCCTGTACCCCACAACTGAGAACACCAGATTCCAGATTCCCTTTTCTCCAGTCCAGCTGGTTCTGAGCCCTGCCCATGAGCCCCACATCCAGGGGAAGCCAGGAGCCAGGGCCTGCATGCTTGCAGACTGGGCAGGGTCTTGTTCAGAGCTGGCATCTCTACTGATCTCCAGGGTTCTCAGCACCCCAACAATATGTGTCTTGCTTTCTCTCCCTCCCCTACCTCAGTTACTATTCCAAGAACTCTGGACCTTGGAAGACATGAGTTCATCCCTGCAAATCACTTGCGATACCCAAGATCTCCTGTTCCTCCATGTGGCCAGATCCCGGCCAACAGGTGGGAGCTCTTGACAGTTATGGGGATGCCCTGGAGGAAGGGAACTGGAGCCAGCTGGCAGCTGGACACTGCTAGGCACCAATGAGACATGTTGGCTCCCCAAACAATCACAAACCACTGAGATTACAGAATGGGAGACTCAGAGAGGCAGAGTGGCATTTCCAAGGTCACCAAGCTCTTAAAAATTCCCTGGCCTCCAGCCTGGTCTACAAGAGCTAGTTCCAAGACAGGCACCAAAGCTACAGAGAAACCCTGTCTCAAAAAAACAAAACAAAAAGTCCCTGGCCTCTGGAACAGCATGTATGAGTCCTCCCCCCACCCACTCTGCCACCTGCCACTTCTCTCTCTCTCTCTCTCTCTCTCTCTCTCTCTCTCTCTCTCTCTCTCTCTCTCTCACACGCACGCACACACGCACACTCTTTCTCTATTATCAGCCACTGGTCTTAGTGGAATTGGCTTGGGGCTTGGAACTCTTAACTGTTAAGGGGGCTGTGGGTTACCAGCTCCACTTCTTGAACTCAGTCCCCGCTTGTTAAGGACAATAGCCTATGAGCTGGGCAGTGGTGGCACACACCTTTTAATCCCAGCACTCGGGAGGCAGAAGCAGGTGGATCTCGAGGCCAACCTGGTCTACAGAGCGAGTTTCAGAACAGGCTCCAAAACTACAGAAAAACCCTGTCTTGAAAAACAAAACAAAACAAACAAACAAAAAAAGGGTTAACCCATGATTCTCACCTGGGTGAGGCCTGGGGAAATAAATTTCTGTAGCTAAGCCGTGGGAGCATAGAACAGCCCCAACTGTAGAGACCATGGCCCCACGGATAAGCACCTGGTAGAAGGGCTGGTGGCGAGTTCCAGGGAGGAGGCTGGGATTTTTGAGTCCTGTTGCCCGCATCCCAGAGGGCTCCTGCGATATAAACCCAAGAGTGTGGACTCTTGGATCAATTTCAGTCCAGACCCAATTTTAGCCCTTTATAGGGAAACTGAGGTTAAGAGGTATAGAGCAAGGAACTGGCTCCTGGTGCGAGAGCTGGGTGGAAGCTGTGCCCGGGTGACTGTGACCACACTTGGATCTACTGCTCACATTTGGGGCCTCCAACCCACTGAGCCGGGTAGTGCTGAGCCCGATGCCTCTCTTTCCTTGCTTCCAACAAAGAGCCTGCTGCTGCAGGGCTAGCACTGCCTCCTGTCCTTCCTGGACGGCTGCCCCCGCTCAGCCCCTGCCACAGCACCCCCAGCTCCTAAGTAGCTCCAGACACTGCCTGAGGCAGTCCTGTGCAGCCTGGGCTGCCGGGGGCTGTCTGTACATCCTTGTCTGTCAGAGGCCACCTCCAAAACTCAGGCTCCCACTCTCCCAAACATCCTGCCGTTTACATTCCAGCGGGGCCCAGGGGACCCTCGGGAGCTGGGAGGTCTGCCGCTCTGGCGCCTGCTGCCTGACACTCCCACCCCCACCCCCTGCAGCCTGGTGTGCCCCCAGCAGCTGCAGCAGACGCTCTGGCCACCACACCTGTATGCCTTACAGGGAGGTCTGGGTAGACAGGATGGCTTGTTAAACCGCGGCTGAAGGCTGCCTCTGCACTGTCACTGCTTGTGCCCTTGTCTGTCTCTAGTCCTCAAATAAGGGTATGCCAGCCCTTGGCACAGGGACCAGTACAGATTAGCTGCTTGGTAAAGAGTGAGTGGGTAGCCCTGCCAACTAGCTGGTGCCTCCCATTCCCTGCCCTTCCCTCTCATTCTCCTCATCGCCTTTCCCTTTGCCCTGCCAGTAACTTCTTCCTGCGCCAGCCAAGCTCTCTATGACTGAGCTACATACCTCCCTCCCCAGTCCCCAGCCACAGGTTCCTACCGATGCCACCCTGCTCATATCCTGGCCTGCCTTGGCTTACAGAGCACACACTCTACGCAGCCTTCCCCCAAGTGGATATTTTCTCAGCATCACAGCCAAAGGAAAACACCTTAGCTTCTTTCTCAAACTTTATTCAGACTGGCTACCGCCACAGGAAGGGAACTGCTGGACGCCCACATGTGGCCAGTGGGTGGAGCGCTAAATGCACAAAGCCCTGGGTTCCAGCCCTGTCAGCCCAGAACCCCCACACTAGGGAGGTAGAAGCAAGAGGATCAGAAGGTCAAGATCAGCCCCAGCAACATAGTTTATTTCAGGCTGTCCTGGGTTACATGAGACCTGTCTCAAGCAACAACAAAGAAGTCACCTCTAGTCAGGGCAGACTACACATTTGCAGTGTAATTGAGTTAATGATTTTATTCCTGAAGACCGCAAGTGTTTTGTAGAACAGGATTTTTTAATAACACAGTATAATTACAAAAATTAGGATGTTTAGTTCCTTAGAGAATTGGTCTTATGTAGCCCAAGATAGAACTTTCTTTCTAGCGGAATGTTTTTTTGAATTTGAGGTGTTCAGATCAATAAAGGTGTACACCACCACACCTAGGGTATGCAGTGCTGGGGATAGAACCGAGCTGTCTTAGACAGGGTTCTGTTGCTGTGAAGAGACACCATGACCACAGCAACTCTTATAAAGGAAAACATTAATTGGGGCTTACAGTTCAGAGGTTCAGTCCATCATCGCCATGGTGGGAAGCATGGCAGCGTGTGGGCAGACATGGTGCTGGAGAGGAGCTGAGAGTCCTACATCTGGATCCACAGGCAACAGGAAGAGAATGAAACGCTGGGCCTGGCTTGAGCATCTGAAACCTGAAAGCCCACCCCTAGTGACACATTTCCTCCAACAAGGCCACACATGGAGCCACTTTTATTCAAACCACCACACCAGAACCTCTTGAATGCTAGGCAGTCACTCTACCAACTAGACGGTCTGTTTATGCAGCCCAGGCTGGTCTTGAGCGCACGGTCTTAGTTAGGATTTCTATTGCAACTCTTATAAAAGAAATCGTTTAATTAGGGACTGGCTTACATTTCAGAGGTTTAGTTCATTGTCATAATGGTGGGAAGCATGGTGGCATACAGGAAAACATGGTGCTGGAGAAAGAACTGGGAGTTCTACACCTGGATCTGAAGACAGCAGGAAGAGAGAGGGACACTGGGAGTGGCTTGACCATCTGAAACCTCAAAGCCCACACACTTCCTCCTTTTAATAGTACCAGTCCCAGTGAGCCTATGGGGGCCATCTCCATTCAAACCACATTCTGCTCCCTGTCTCCCATAGGATGGTAGCCATATTATAATGCAAAACAGCATTCAGTCCAACTTTAAAAGTCCAAAGTTCAAAGTCTCTTCTGAGATTCATACAATCTCTTAAGCATAATCCCCTGTAAAAATCAAAAAGAAAAGATCACATACTTCCAACATACAATGACACAGGAAATGCATCACCATCACAAAATGGAGGAAAGAGAGCACAGTGAGAAAATACTGGACCAAAGCTGACTGAAAATCAGCAGGGCAAACTCCAAACTCATCATCTCCATGTCTGATGTCAAAACATTCTTCAGATCTCCAATTCCTTTCAGCTTTGTTGACTGCAACACACTTCTTTCTCCTGGGCTGATTCTAATCCCTGTTAGCATCTTTCCCTGGCAGTTATCCCATGACTCTGGCATCTCCATCTTGGGGTCTCTAACACAATCCAGGCTTCACCTTCACAGCTTTACACAAGGACCTCTGTAGGCCTCCATGCAGGGACATCCCTTCCACATGCCTGGCCTCAACAGTTTTCCTTAGCCATGGAGGGAGATTCCATAACCCCTTCCTTGTATCCTTGACTCTAAAACCAGAACCACATGGTCAAAGCTACCAAATTCTGTTTCTTGCTAGGGCTAGAACATGGCCTCCTTTTGAAGAACCAAAGTTCCTCCATTTTGTCCTCCACCTCCATCTTGTTTCTTGTGTAAGCTATTTCCCGTAAAACATTCCAGTCCAAACATTCCAGTCCTCAGAAATGGCTAGGGGCAAAAGTAACAGGGTAGCCTTCTGGAAAGTACAGACAACCACAGAATGTCCCCACCTGAAGGTCAGTCGACAAGAAAACTTGACAAGCAACAGGCAAGGTTTGAAAATAAAATTTCTGAGAAGTCCCTAGACAAGAGCCAATCAGGACTGAACCCGTCACCCCACACCCTGCTAATGTAACTTTTCTGGGTTTTGCCCTTAAATAATGCCCTCTAGAAGGGTGGGGTACTTCCTCTCACTGCTATGCTGATGAGGTTCCTGCCAGATTGTATCATGCACACAATAAACCTTGCTTTTGCATTTTGGTGAGTCAGTCTCCTTGGACTGGGCATAATATTTGGGGGCTCATCCTGGATCCCCAGAGACCCGCATTGGGACCCCCACCCCAAAGGTTTATTCTGATCGACCACAGTAAGTCTATCTGTGTTCTAAGTTTTGTCTGTCTGTCTTCTTTTTTTGTCAGTGCTGATCTAGGAATCTGAATCTGAACAGGTCAATTTGCCCTAGCAGATGCACTAGAGGGCCCATCTGGATAAATCAGGAGATAATGTGGGATTCCTCTCTGTATGCTATGAATACCATTGATTAATAAAGAAACTGGTTTGGCCTGATAGGGTAGAACAGAGATAGGTGGAGAAAACTAAACTGAATGCTGGGAGAAAGAAGGGTGGAGTCAGAGAGAAGCCATGTAGCCCTGCCAGAGACAGATGCTAGAACTTTAGCCAGTAAGCCACAGCCACATGGCAATACACAGATTAATAGAAAAGGGTTAAATTAAGATGTAAGAGTTAGCCAATAAGAAGCTAGAGCTAATGGGCCAAGCAGTGATTTAATTAATACAGTTTTTGTGAGGTTATTTTGGTTCTGGGTGGCCAGGACAAACAAGCGGCCTTACTACAACAAATTGGCACTCCATGTCAAACCTGAGAAAGCTTAGAAAGGAATTCTAGGCACTAAAAAACAAGTTTATCTGCATTTTTTTTCCCATATGGGTTTTGCTTGCTGGCGGCATACTGCTGCTCCTTTAAGAAAGGTCATTCTGATTCAAAGGTAGCAGAAAAACAGCCAAGTGGTTTTGAAAGGGCAGCTTCCCAGCTATGGGCCGTGCTGCTAGCACAAACTCTGACTCTTTCAGGAGGCCGAGCATTCAATTGGGGTTTGTGAACAGAGTGCTACAACTTGCTTAATGGCAACATAGACCCACTGTGTGCCTGGAAAGAGAGCAATGTACGTGGCTCTCAGAGGTGGAAAACATGCTTCCTCCATGTTAGATGGGTGGAGCCACAGGAAGGGCCTTGTTGGCCCTAGCTACACCCATTTAAAAAAAAAAGAAAGAAAGAAAAAGATGCTTCTGGTCAGAAAATAATTACAGATACACAGTAGGACAAATTTAGACATAAAAGACCTCTAAACGGGTCATAGAGTGTTTTTAAAAATGTGTGTAGGCTTGGGAGAGAGAAGATAAAGAGTACAGAGAGTCATAAAAGGAAGTAAATGGTTTAGAAAAAAATAAAGCAAAGTCTTTAAAGAGACAAAGTACAGACCATCATAGATTAAAGAAGTAAAGATAATAAAATAAATATTAAAAAGTAAGAGTAAAATCAAGCCACTTAAAGATAGAAACTACACAGAGAGTCTGGATTATGTACATAATTGTATTTACATTGAATTTTTTGACTATAAATGAGCTAAGTACAAAGAGACATTTCATTGTATGGGCTGCTAAGCTAAGCCAGTCTAAAGGTATCATGACTTCCAAATTTGGGTCTAAGGATTTGTTGCCTTGGAAAAGAGGTTCTGCTTTTGTTTCCACAGAAGATGAGAACCTGTGGAATCCTTCCAGACTAATGTGATTTGATGGACCAAGAGCCCCTGAAAGGTCACCTTGAATACCACCCCCCAAAATTACTTTGCCCAACAAAAAGCAGGAAGCAGTTTGGAGAGAACTATACCCAAATTCCCAAATATTGTTTATAAATGTTTGTTTACAGTTTAAGGGGGATATGCTATAGAGATTTGCATTGGTATGGATCTTGGTTTATTGATACAAATTTAAGGTCAGTTTTGTTATACTGTATATGTATTTCTGCTCTTGATTAAGGTATTGTGATTGTGCAGCTCATTTAAAAATGTGATGTATAATTAAGAAATATAGGTAAATAGAGAGTCATCTATAATAGTCAAGTTTGTAGTCATGTTAGTAGATTTTCTAAATGTACAAAGATGTATTTCAGATGGATAGGCATTCTTCAAACCTTTCAAAGACTACAGAATATGGCATTTAAAATGTTTAAGAACTTAGGACTTTTCATGGCAATGAGACATATCTGCTCCTGGCAGCACCAATCTACTTCAAGGGGATGATGGGCATCAAAGAGATTCCTTATGGCATTGGTTAGCCATTTGGGCAAGGAACTGCTCTTGCCTGTACTGCTTGATGAACTGGACACACAGGACCCACAGAAAAACGACTGCTGAAGTTACCTAAAGAAGGTGAGACAGTTCTTCAGGGCTCCTGCTTTGTGAAAAAGTCTACCAGATATACTGCAGGACACAGAAGAAAGTGACTGAGAAACTTCCAATATAGGTGGAACTGTCTTTGAAATTTCCTGCTTCATGGAAAAGTCTGCCAGATACTATGGACCTATAGGCTGAAGATGGATGCCCCAATGGTACAGGAGAACTTTGGGTGACTGTCCAGGCAGCGACATGTCTCTGTCATTTCTAGAGTTTTGGAAGTTGTTTACAATGCACTTCCTGTTTACTTAGGTAATATTATATCCTTCTGGAGTTTTTGATGGAGTTGAATAATTTATAGTTATAGTTATAGTTTTCCTCAGTCATGATAAAAATAAAGTAGATATAAATGTTGTAACTGTTATTCTTGCTTGATAACTGTTTTGTTAAACGTAATTTTATTGTGTTAAAGTTAAAACCTTCCTTTTTTATTTAAGCAGAAAAGGGGAAGTGATCTGGGATTCCCCTCTGTATGCTGTGAATACTATTGGTTAATAAAGAAACTGGCTTGGCCTGATAGGGTAGAACAGAGATAGGTTGGGAAAACTAAACTGAATGCTGGAAGAAAGAAGGGCAGAGCCAGAGAGAAGCCATGTAGCCCTGCCGGAGACAGACGCACCACATGGCCATACACAGATTAATAGAAAAGGGTTAAATTAAGATGTAAGAGCCAATAAGAAGCTATAGCTAATGGGTCAAGCAGTGATTTAATTAATACAGTTTCTATGTGGTTATTTTGGTTTGGGGCAGCCGGGACAAACAAGCAGCCTTATTACAACAGGGAGACGTCCCCTTTCCTTGTCTGGACAGGGATCTCTCATCTGAGACCATCCCATCAGGGACCCAGTTGGGTCCCAGTCTGTAACTCTGAATCTGAAGTCTCTGAGGATCAAGTAGCCTTACTAAATGGCTTCTGTCCCATTTGTATGGTTTTTGGTTTTTCCAAGGCCTAATCTCTGGGCTCTCAACAAACCAGACCATCTGGTACCTGCAGGAATCTCTTTTGGGTCCTTTGTCTAACTGTTGTGTTTGTCGGTCTTGTGTGTTCTGTCTTTGTATCTCTGTTCACGACTGACTTGACTGGACAGGCTTTTCATTTCACCTAATCTGACTGCACTACCTTCGCCTTTGCAGGTTTTTCCCTTAAAGCCCCTATGCTCCATGCCACCCTGCCCCCTCCCATGCTGGTGGACGGGTTCTCGGCCTGCCCTGGAGGCTGTGGACCTCGACTTTTGGCAAAACCTGACCAAGGTTTGAATCCTCAGACCAAGGGCACTGGCTATAGGTGTCACGCTGCAGTGGTCATGTTGTGACACTATCCCCAGACTTCCCTCCACTAGAGCTCCTTTGGTCATTCAGATCCAATGAGTTATAAATACCTGTCATCATTTAAAGGGGCTGGTTACAAATTACTATTGGTTAGAGTATGGAGTATGGAAAAAAACTACTGTTAGTCTCAAACGTTTCACGCTGGTACAGGATTTTATGTGATGTAATTTAAAGTTATTTCTGTTATAGTATATGCATGCTTCTGTTATTGTTTAAAATATTGTAGTCATACAATATATTCTATACTACTGAGGGAAACCACAAGAAAGACTTTGGTAAGAGTTTTTATGTTGTCTAAAAAGTGAGAAACACTTTGGTATGTTGTCTGGAAAGAGGAAAAAGGCAGGAGACTAAGAGAATAAAGAGAGGAAAAATGGATTAGAGGTACATAAAAAGTTATAGACAGTCAGAAGGGGACGTGAACTATGTTTGCTGTGGTTCCTCATATCTGCAAATACGGAATGTGCATGTTTTGTTGAAAAGTTTGTCTATGTAAATTTTCTTGCAAGCATGGAGCTGAGACAGAAATGACAGTCTGGCTATTTTTGCTGTCTCTGCCACCCATCACTGCTGTGGCCACATTTATGGGCCCGACTTCAGAATTTATCTCTGAACTCTGGCTGCTGGGCTTGGGTTAGCAGAAATTCAGATGACTTTTTGGTATAGATAATGTTAAAACTATTTTTATGCTGTTTTTTATTGAAAAGTTGACTCTAAAGTTGGATTATGGCTCTTCCTTTGTTAGACCCATGTTTATGTTTATTTAAAAGTTTCCTCTGCCAGTCTGAGCCCCCGACACAATGACAAGGAGAAGAAAACAAAGCAGAACAGTCACATTCTTCAGATTTATAAATTTATTTTGTTAGATATGGTCAAAAATCTGTTAAAATTAAAATGAAACTAGTTAAAATCTAATTAGTAACATTGGGAATTGATAACTTAAAATTTATGCATGGGTAATTTTAAAGAAACCATAAGGCATAATTCCATTTTGGATTTTGGATTGCCATTTTGCTAGAAAAACAATGGACGCCACATGATTTCACTGCCATCTTGATTGTGACCAGGTGGAGTGGGCCTAACTAGGAGGCAGCAACAGATCTCTAAGGTAGTTTGGATTGGGATAGATTTTTTTTTTTATGATGACTCAAGTCCCGTTCTGAAAACAATATATATAGCTGCACTTCAATGTTTTCTGCCAGCTAGATGTTGTTAATTTAAGAGTCACCGAGGTGATAATGGTTATAAAGACATAAAGGGATCATAGGAAACAGCTGAGGTTTAAAAATGTATGGCAGGACTGGAGTCCCAAAGAATGTGAAGTTACAGGAATGGACCTTAACAGCTTTAGAAACGCCAGCGCCAGGTGACAGTCACCAGAAGCACCAGCTGCAGTGAAGTAGAGCAGGCTGAGATCTAAAAGACAGGTTATGTATATGCTGTCGAAGATGGAGAGAAAGAGCTACTTTATTTCTGATATTGCAGGAAGACATTTAAGAGATTTTAATTTTTTAAAGAACAGTTAAAACTATGGGACATTTGTGCTTATAAAATGTTTTATATTGATAGTATTTGGACTTCATAAAAGGCTAAAAATTAGGGTCACAGCCATAAGCACCAAATGCTAACCAGAAACTGGATGTTCATTTCTTTTACTTGTAAAATAACAACAGGAAAAATTGTGTAATAGGGGATTACCACAACATGGGGAACTATATTAAAAGGTCAAACCATTTTATTTATTTATTTTTTTTTATTTTTCCATTCAAAAATTGGCACTTCCTCCCCTTCTCCCATTCCCCTCCCGCTCCCCCTGCCCTGTGGGAAGTCCAAGGCCCTCCCCTCCCCATCCCAGCTTAGGAAGGTGTGCATCCAAGTAAACTAGGGTCCCAAAAAGCCATTACATGCAGAAGAGAGAGATCCCAGTGCCATTATCGATGGCTTCTCAGTCTGTCCCCACTGGCAGCCACATTTAGAGATTCCGGTTTGATCACATGCTCATTCAGTCCTGGTCCAGCTGGATTTGGTGAGCTCCCATTAGATCAGGCACACTGTCTCAGTGGGTGGACCAACCCTTCGTGGCCCTGACTTCCTTGCTCATCTTCTTCCTCCTTCTGCTCTTCAACTGGACCTTGGGAGCTCAGTCCATTGCTCTGATGTGGATGTGGGTCTCTGTCTCTATCTCCAGCCAACGGATGAAATTTCTATGGTGATATTCAAGATATTCATCAGTGTGCCTATGGGACAAGGCCAGTTCAGGCACCCTCTCCTCTGCTGCCCAAGGACCTAGCTGGGGACATCCCTCTGGACACCTGGGATCCCCCTAGAGCTAAGTCTCCTGCCAACCCTAAAATGGCTCCCTTAATGTAGATATCTTCTTCCCTGCTCCAACATCTGCCCTTCTGCCATCTCCACCCTCCCACTCCCCTAAGCTCTCCCCAGTCCTTCCCGTCTCCCTTCTCCTTCCCCTTCCCCCCTCCCCCATCCCCATCCCCACCCCTACCCCAACCCTGGTGCTCCCAACTTTTGCCCGGCTATCTTGTTTGCTTCCAATTTCCAGGAGGATCTATATATGTTTTTCTTTGGGTTCACCTTACTACTTGGCTTCTCTAGGCTTGTGTACTACAGGCTTAATGTCCTTTGTTTATGACTAGAGTTCACTAGTGAGTGACTACATACCATATTCATCTTTTTGGGTCTGGGTTATCTCACTAAGGATAGTGTTTTCTATTTCCATCCATTTGCATGCAGAACTCAAGATGTCATTGTTTTTTTACCACTGAGTAGTATTCTAATGTGTAAATATTCCACATTTTCTTTATCCATTCTTCCACTGAGGGGCACCTAGGTTGTTTCCAGGTTCTGGCTATTACAAATAATGCTGCTATGAACATAGTTGAACAAATGCTTTTGTAGTATGGTGTAAGATGGTATCTCAAAGTTGTTTTGATTTGCATTTCCCTGCTCGCTAAGGAAGTTGAACATGACCTTAAGTATCTTTTGGCCATTTGAACTTCTTCTGTTGAGAATTCTCTGTTCAGATCATTACCCCATTTTTTAATTGGGTTATTTAGAATTTTAATGTCTAGTTTCTTGAGTTCTTTATATATTTTGGAGATCAGACCTTGTCTGATGTGGGTTTGGTGAAGATATTCTCCTATTCAGTAGGATGCCTTTTTGTCTTAATGACTGTGTCCTTTGCTTTACAGAAGCTTCTCAGTTTCAAGAGGTCCTATTTATTCATTGTTGCTCTTATTGTCTGTGCTACTGGGGTTATACACAGGAAGTGGTCTCCTGTGCCCAAGTTTTGCAGGCTACTTCCCACTTTCTCTTCTATCAGGTTCAGTGTGGTCAAATTTATATTGTGGTCTTTAATCCACAATATAAATTTGTGGACTTGATTTTTGTGCATGGTGATAGATAAGGATCTATTTTTATTCTCCTACAGGTTGACATCCAGTTATGCCAGCACCATTTGTTAAAGATGCTTTCTTTCTTCCATTGTATAATTTTAGCTTCTTTGTCAAATATGAGGTGTTCATAGGTTTGTGGATTAATATCCAGATCTTTGATTCGATTCCATTGGTCAACGTCTCTGTTTTTATGCCAATACCAAGCTGTTTTCATTACTGCCGCTCTGTAATAGAGTTTGAAGTCTGGGATGGTAATGTCTCCGGAAGTTCCTTTATTGTATAGGATTGTTTTGGCTATCCTGGGCTTTTTGTTTTTCCATATAAAGTTGATTATTGTTCTCTCAAGGTCTATGAAGAATTTTGTTGGGATTTTGATGGGGATTGCATTGAATCTATAGATTCAATATAGATTGCCTTTGGTAGAATTGCCATTTTTACTATATTGATCCTACCAATCCAGGATTATGGGAGCTCCTTCCATTTTCTGGTATCCTCTTCAATTTCTTTCTTTAAAGCCTTAAAGTTCTTGTCAAATAGATCCTTCACTTCCTTGGTTAGTGTTACCCCAATATACTTTATGCTATTTGTAGCTATCGTGAAAGGTGATGTTTCTCTGATTTCCCTCTCTGCTTCTTTATCCTTTGTGTATAGGAGGGCTACTGATTTTTTTTTT
>PVIU01031269.1:0-15047 GCA_004026605.1 Ondatra zibethicus
CTGGGCAGACAGGCAGGGGGGTGTCCACAGGAGCCTCTGGGCAGACAGGCAGGGGGGTGTCCGCAGGAGCCTCTGGGCAGACAGGCAGGTGTGTGAGGACAGACAACCTCAATCACATACACAGCTACAGCCACCCATGCAATACAGTACCACGAGGCCAGCAGTACCGTTACTAATCCTCATTCTGAAGCTGGGGAAGAGGGCACGAAGGGGTGAAATAAGCTGAGTTTACATCCTACCACCTCTGCTCCACATCTGGAGGACTTGAGCCACGCTCTTCTCCCTCAGAGACATGAAGGGCAGAGGCAGAATGGAACCCGGAAGAGCAGTCAGACTAACACTGAGTGACGACAAAGATGCTTTGGTCTCCCCTCCTAGTAGTGGCTGGGGACATAGCTCAGCCGGTAGGGTGCTTGCCTGTCGTACACAAAACTCTGGGTTCCATTCCCAGCACTGCATAGAACCCAGAAGGGTGGTGCATATGGCAGTCCCCGCAGTGGGAAGCAGAGCAGAAGCATGAGGGGCTCAAGTCATACTTGGCTACTTGGTGAGTTCAAGGCCAGCCTGAAATACAGGGACCCTATCTTAAAAAACAGAAGTTTGTGGTAGGAACACCAGCACCTTCATGGTCCACCCACGGACAGGCATGAGAGTTCTCTAGAAGGAATGAGTGTGGATCCTGAGAGAAGGCAAGCCACAGCAGCAGGGGACTCCCAGGGACCTTGAAGTCTGAGTGGAAAATTCGCAGGAGGAAGTTGGTAGCAGCTGGCGTGGGGTGGGGACAAAGCAGCTGTCTGTGATAGAGACAGGGACACGGCCCCTCCTTCCCCTCTCTCTCCCCAGAGCAGTCTTGCAACCCCCACAGTTTGTTGGCATCACCCTAGGACCAAGCTCAGGCTCAGGTGACCACATGACTCTAACACGTATTGTACTTGCTCCTCTCCCGTGCCCCCTGCCGTGGCTGTGGATGACCCAGCTGCCTTCAGAGAGCCCAGGAGAGGCCCAGAAGTCATTCCAAACATGAAGACCTGCAGGTTCTGCCTCCTGCTTTCCTCCATCTTCCATGGCTATCCCTTGTTCCTCCTCCTGGTCCCCAAAATGTGTGTCTCTGTCTTCCTGTTGCTCTGGTTTGTCCCGTCACTCACCAGAACCCTTTGAGATCCTGAGCACAGGCTGTGGTGCCGGCTGTTGCTCATCTTGAGCGATCTCTACAAAGCACACAATTTATTAAGACAAAACTGCTCCTTGCTTACCTATTAGTTGTCTAACACCTAACTCTTCCCCATCTCCTCTGGTCTCTCTGGCCTTCAGGCTACTCTCTGATCCACCCCTTCCTCCTTTACTCCCTTCCTTCCTCCTCCTCCATCCCTTCCATCCTCCTCTTCTACTCTGAACATCTCAAACACATACAAAGTACAATAGTATAATGACATCTGTATGGTCTACTAAATTGTCATTAACTTCAATCATTTTTAACTTGCAAACAATACTGATTAATCTGGGTATTTCTTCCTGGCCCCACCCCCAACACACCACACACATCATGCTATATAATTGCTTAAAATAATTCCTATTCACAGATATTCATTGTTTTCCTTTTATTTCTTTCTAAATGTTCTTTTTAAAGATTTATCTTATTTTTAACTGTGTGTGTGTGTGTGTGTGTGTGTGTGTGTGTGAATGCGCTCATACACACATGTGTATATGAGTGAATGCCCTCAGAGTCCAGAAGAGGGCATGGGAGCCTCTGGAGCTAGACTTCCAAGCAGTTGTGAGCTTGGGGTTCTGGGTTCTGGGAAGAGACCAGCAAGCCCTGTCAACCACCGAGCCAGCTCTCCAGTCTCATGCATGTCTTTTTAACTGCCCGCTTGTTCAGATCAAAATCTAAATGAGGTCTCACACTGTGACTGATATTGCAAGCCCCACAAGACTCCTGTATTCTATAGATTTTCTCCTATTTTGCCCCTTCCAGTATGTTTATCAAGAAAATCAAGACTGTCTTGTATGTCCAAATGCTAGGGCTACACTGGTGGAGTGTATATGGGGTCCTTTGGTGCCGTCTCTAGCCCTCTGCTCCCTATGACTGTCCTGTCACCAACCCCTTCTAAAGGCAGGAGTTCTTCCTCCTTTGCCTCTGATGCCCAGTGCCTGGAGTGGTGTCCACCATATAGTAGGAACACGGGGAAAAGTCAAAGGAAGGCAGCAGAGCAAAGGAAAGGCAAGCAAGGATTGAGCTGACCCCATGGCCAGTGTCTCCCAGGGAGACCCCAGAAAGGAGTGGCATCTGGTTGCCTGTTACCAGTGGGGTTGCTGAACCCTTTGTCAGTTCTGTGTGAACCCGGAGGGTCAAGCCCACAGATCTGCACTTCTCCTAAGTTCCAGGGCGGTCTCCTCCCTCTGGCAGGCAGAGTCTTCTTATTTTCAGACAGAGGACCCCTTCATAAAGGCTCCTGCCTATCCCTGTCCTGCTGCGGTTCTGTGACTCTGAAGAGCGCCACTTCAAGTGTCACACATTTGAGAAGCTCATGCCTGGAGGCTGACAGACCCCTTGCTTCTGAAGTCACCTGCAGGTGTTTTTATTTTTTAGCAGCTTTGATTTGCCAGGGTCACAAGACTCTTCAAGGTCCAGCCTCCAGGAGGGCCATGGGGTGGCTCACCTAGCACAGAGCCAGTCACAACACCCACTGTGTGGCAGGGTTCTGGTCAGCTCCTTCTCAGACCCATTACCACACTTCAGTACATGTCTGTCTGCCAGCAGCGCCCAGGCCTGCCTCTCTCTTGTCCCCTCTACCTATCCGCCCTATGTCCCCTCCTCCTCCTGCCTTCTCTCCTGTCCCCTCCGCTTGCCTTCCCTCCTGTTCCCTCCTCCTGCCCTCTCTCCTGCCCCCCTCCTGCCCTCCCTCCTGTTCCCTCCTCCTGCTCTCCCTCCTCCCCTCCCTCCTGCCCCCCCTTTTGTCCTCTCTGCTGTCCTCTCTGACTGCCCTCTCTATGTCCTCTCCCCATTCTCTCCCAAGGGCCATGGGCCTGGACGTTCTCCTGCAATCATTATTTGCTTATCTTACTAGTGGTTTTCAACCCTCGGGATAGTTCTCCTCACCAAGCCAATTTGAATTAATTTTGCAGGGACAATTCCATGAGACAATATATCAATTGCTGTATTAAAATCAAGATGTATAGCATCTCCCTCATCCTTCGCGTTCCTTAATTTCTTAGTTCCCTCAAAGGCACAATCAAGTGTGTCTGGCATAATTTGTTCTTTGTAAACCCTGACTGCTCATAGCATTTATTTGTGATTTTAGAAAGATTCCTGGCAGCTTTTTTATTCCTGTCATACTTTTCGTTATGGTCTTTGGTGAATGCAGTTCAGTGATTAAGGTGACAGAGACAGACCCAGGCACAAGCCCTCTTGTTGGCGGCTTTTCTAGGCCACACTGTCACTCGAGGATTATAGCCCCCAAAGCAGCTGGGCTGCGTGCTCAAGGGCCCTTTTCAGGATGCAGCAGATTTAAACAGCGGAGAACAAACACCTACGGGGACAGCTGCACTCATGAGCGTTATAGGTCAAAGTTCTCATGGGGACTCCCTAGCCCCTGGAACTGTGGGTATAATTAGTTAAGATAATAAAGTCACGAATATCAGCCCGCACAGTGACTTTATAAAGAGGGCCATTTCAGGACCATAGAGATGACTTAGCAATATGCACTCTTAAGTGTGCAATGGTGTGCCCCTTTTGTGAGCTATGAGGTGGGGCCTCTGTTGTGAACTGTGCAGTGGTGTGTGTCTATTGTGAACTGTGCAGTGGTGTGTCCCTGTTGTGAACTGTGTGGTGGTGTGCCCCTGATGTGAATTGTGCTATGGTGAGTCCCTGTTGTGAACTGTGCAGTAGTGTGTATCTGTTGTGTGGAACCCCTTAGCCCATGGCTCTTTGTTTGCTGTAGGAAGTCAATTGAAAATGGTTGTGAATGGGGTTTCTGGGCCAACACAATCCCAGCTCAACCTCATTCAACCGTTGCATATGGTTGCCTCAGCCCCTGATGCCCACTTAAGTGGGCCCATACTAATGTCCTTCTAAGTGGTCAGGGGAGGCGTCTTGGATGGCATTGGCATCCCAAGTTCATACTTTGAGCCAGCTTACACTCCTCTGTGCACCATTTCTATGCCTGCTCTTACTTCCTGGGATCAGCCTGGCAGTAGCCTTTGGGACAAGGAAGCTGTTGAGCTGCAGGAAGGATGGGAAGGCCCTGGAGTTTATGTTAGTTACTTGCTGCTGCAAGCAAACACCTAGCAAGGAGCAATGACAAGGAGGAAGAGTGCTTGGCTCACAGTTTGGAGTGACAGTCTGTCCTGGAGGGGAAGGTGGGCAGTTAGTCTCTTCACGTCTGTGGCAGCAGATGTGGAGCTTCTTTTTCACGCATTGGCAGATAAAAAAGTAGAGGGAAGGGAATATGAGCGTTTGGGTGGTTTTCTCCTTTTATTCAGTGTGGGACCCCAACCCAAGAGATGGCACCACCCACTTTCTGGGAAGGTCTTCCCTGCTTAGTGCCTTGAAGGAATGCTAGTCAAGCTGAACATGGCAAACATGGCTCTGGCAGGCCTTGCCTTTCTCCCCCATTCCTTCTGCCTTCCTAAAAAAACCAAACCCTGTTAGATTACATTCCTGCAGTAAGCCACCAAGTCTCTTCCCTCACATGGCCACTTCTTTCTCCTGAGACTGACTACCAAGGTTCAGCTATCAAAGTATTGAAGTTCAGCAATCAAAAGCCCCCTTTGGCTCACCTAATTGACAAGCCCAATTAAAATTAAACAACTCATCCTAACACGGGGTTTCCCCCTTCACCTTTATAAACCGCCATTTGCCCATGTGCCATTGTCTCACCTCTATCTAGAGGTGGTCACTACTTTGTCCCTCTTGGGGCAAATACTCCTTCCCCTCTCCTTTCTTCCCTTGTCCTTCTGCCTCATCCTGTATCTCCCGTCTTTGTCTCTTAGTCCCCACCCTTTTCCCTCTGGGGCAAATAAATCTCCTTCATGCTAAGAACTTGGTCTTGGGGGTCCTGAGCCGACACTGTTCCCTTTCAGCCCTCAAGAACTTATCCAAAGGTGAGTCTCCTAAAATCCAGTCAAGTTGATAGTGAAGAAGATCTATAACATGGTACGTATCCCTGGAGCACCTCAAGGAAGCCCAGCGCTCCCCCTTCCTGTGCAGAGACAAACCTGAGCTGTGTTCTGTAGGATCTTCCAGACCTTTCCAGGGACTAGAGTCCCCAGTTTCCTGAGCAGTGACTCCGTCATCAGTACAATCTAATAGGTTTTTCTTTTTTGGCTACCTGGCTTCAGTTCCTTCCCAATGCAATCAGCTACCGGTTGACAAATTTTTGCTTTGAGGTTTGCTTTTGAAGAAACCCAGACGAAGACAGGCTGGCTCAAGGAGATGATGTACAGCCGTATGGATGGCATATGGCACACAGTAAGCACCCGATTCATTCCAGTGAGTGTGATGGCCATTTGTAAAGTGTAAGTGATGTATAGTCAGCTGCAGGGTTTGAAGTAGAAGGTACACGTGCATATATCAGGCCCCCAAACCGGTCAATATTTTGTGAGAGGGGGGTTGTCACTCAATAGCTACTGTGATGTGTGGTCTGATCTCATGGCTATCAGGAGGGAGTGTGAACTGTATGGAACTATAGTTGTTTAAAGGCTTCCCCTGAGTGTTCAGTTATCGTAGGGAATATACGCACACGTGCAAATGTCATAAAATGGTATTTAAGGGGCAGCTGCTAGTCCACTGACATTCCAGCTTCAGTATCCAGTCTTGGCGGGACCCAGACAGTCTCCATCTTCGAGCCTGCTTCTGGGAATGGCTCGACTTATTTCATCTGCTGCGTGGCTACCTGGGTGCCAGGATCACAGGTGCGGTCTCTAAAGGGGGGAGAGCCCAAGAAAACCTGTTGTTTCCCCTTCTCCACGCCGCCGACAGCCAGTTTGCTGTGTCTCCCATTATACTGAAGTCTGCCTGGCTTCATGCTGAGACGGACAAGAGGCCTTATCACAGGGGAGCCTGTAATGCTTGCTGAAGGTAACAACTGCTTTGAGGAAATCCTCCAAGACTGAGGAAGTTAGATGGAGTCTAGTATTTCTTTAGAAATTGCCATACGCACAAATGACAATGCTGTAGTCACTGCCCTATAAACAAAGGACAATGTCGTTCTCGGCAGTCACAGCTCAAGTAAGGCTGCCCAGAGCAGACAACCCTTGTGTGATCTGCCCCTTCCCTGTGGGGTCAACAGAGTCTCTGGCTTCTCCCTGTTGATTGTTAGTAGGGTATCTTTCTTGAAAATGGTTCCAGCCAAAAATATCTTGGCCTTGCCAAGTGTACCCCGGGGAATAGAATCGCCCCAGACCGAGAACACAGCTGTGGGAGCCGTGAGGACAAAGGAGAGAGGGGCCCCAGCTTTCTAAGCCTACATGAAGCCAGCTTGCAGTGTAGCTGAGAACAGGGCTCTGTGGTGATATCATTTCATTTCTCATTCACAAGGTTTTGTGACCTTGGATATAAAGTGGAAATCAGCTCACACCACTAGCTTCTCATTGCCCACGCTTATTATCGCAGTCTACCAGAACTAAGCCTCATTTGCACCACCTACCACTCTCGCTCGCTCTCCTGCAGCCCACACGAACTCCTTTCTGCTCCTGGAGTGTGCAAGCCTCCTTCCAATTCCTGCCACATCGGCTTTGCACATGCTCGTCCCTTCGGCTAGAGCGTCTTTTCCCCTGACATTGCTGGGTGTCTGGCTTCCTCCCGTGACTCTCCCCTCAGCTCAAGCATCCCTTCCTAAGACACGCCTTGCCAACGCACCTCCCACCCTGCCAGTCACTCAGCGGCTCATCCTGGTCTCATCTTCAACGTGCCCCCATTTAGCTACCCTTTTCTCCTTTGCTAGGCATCTTGCCGCCCACCAGCGGGAGCTTTGTGAGAAGAGGGCCTGACGGTGCTGTAACAGACTGCATGCTTTCACAGCTCTGCTAGCTACTGCTCTCAACATCCTCGAGAAGGCTACCTAAGGGAGGAAGGGCCTATCTGGATTACAGTTGGTGGAATATGACTGATCATGGCAAAAGGCTTGGCAGCAAGTGTAGGAGGCAGCTGGTCACATCCACAGGCAGGAAGTGGGGATGAACCCTAGAACCTCAAGCCTTGATCCCTGAGACTCACTTCCTCCAACGAGACTTCATCTCTTAAGGGTTCCTCAGAAAGTGACCACTGTCCTGAATACATGTATGGGGACATCTGGGATCATAACAGATGATCCACAAGGTCATTCCTTTCTCGATTCATGTGCTAGCCTAAAAGGGCAAGCTGAGGCAGGATAAAAATATGTGAGGCGAACACCCTTCCTGTGGCAGACAGCTACCCTAGGGAGAGGAAGGAGGATGGTGCGGACGGACACTGGCAGCAAACCCAAATGTGAAACCCAAGCAGCTCTGGTGGGGCCCGTGCAGCAGGAACACCCTCAGGGAGGACAGCAACTGTTGCCCCAGGACTTGGTCCCGTGCAGACTCCTAGCCCCAAGGCTCCATTGCTGACAGCAGCTGTTGCCCCAGGACTCGGTCTTGTGCAGGCTCCTAGCCCCAAGACTCTATGATTCACTCTTTTCTTCTTTCTTGCATGTTCACTCTGTCTTCATCCCCGGCTGTCAATTCATATGTCTCAAAGTGACACAAGCTAACTATCTTAAAGAATCCCGATTCATCATGTCACTTCAGAAAATGGCACTTCTCAGTCCTGCCACACACCCAGGCTGCCTTTTTCCCTCACAGTGAATGACTGAGGGTCCCAGGTGTTATTCTGAGAAACGATCTTATGCTACCAACTAATTAATAGACTGTGTTGTGAGTTAAATTGTGTTTTCTCCATAGATGCTGTGAAGTTTGAACGGGACTTTTGTTTTGAAATAGGCCTTAATGGCTGTATTAGAGCAAACCTGGGCATTTCCCCAGGATGAGCTCAGTATGACTGCTGTCCTTAGGAGTGAGTGTTCAATGGGAGGAAAGCCCAGGGACTCTTCTCTCCTCTACGCTGGAAGTCTTTCTCCACTTCATTTCCTCTGTCTCCTTTCATCTTTCAATTTCGAGTCAGCAAGTGTTTGTGAACGAGCCCAGGTCCCAGGGAGCAATCTTATCTCAGAAGTAAAATGGATCAGAAGACTGATACCCAAGACTGACTTCTGGCCTCAACAATTGCACATGCCCAGGTGCACAGCCCTTCCTCCAATCCGTGCAGAAAACAAGCAACGAAAACAAAAAGCAGCCCGGGCATGTTACGGAGGGGTTACTAACTGGGATAAGAAGTGACAGGGAAACACTGCAGTGGAGTCTTTTGTTTCTTCTGGAATTATCCAGAAGGACAGTGAGAGGAGGCACTAGACTCCAAGAAGATTTTTTTCCCCTTTGCACATCCTGTGTCCCATGCTCACTCATGTGGATGCACAAACATGAGACTTTCTCTGGGATCACCGGGTGCCTGTGAATCTGTCATTGGCTGAATGAAAAACACTCAGGAAGACTCAGGCCACTTCTCTCTGCTGCATTGTCCCTGCTCCTCCAGGCATCCTGGGTGGTCCTGTGATCGTTACCTAACTTGTCACATAGGAAAGGTGTTGCCACCAACAAGAAGGAATTCCTACATTAACTATAACCATTAACTGCTGGATTGGGGACTGAGCCTTTAACCCAGGCATTGGCAACATTCATGGACACACTTACACACACACACACACACACACACACACCACACATAGAGTCATCCACAGACATTTCAAAGTTGGAAATGAGCCTTTTGTCCCATCATTCACTAAACAGATGAAACGGGCACTTTATAGTTTAACAGCCAGCTCTTGTGCTGCTGCTGTTTCCCCAGTTCTCTCTCCTGGGGCCAGGGACTGAGTGTCACAAAATGACTTTTTAATGTCCATCTGGGAATCCAGGAGAAAAGAGAGGTGGCAATAACACTCATTTTGTAGCCTGTCTGTCTCTCAAGCACTTGAGAAAATAATTGGATACTATTAAAATCAATTTAACTCTAAAGGGCACATGGTGGGGGCAGGAGATGCCTGTAGCTATAGTCTTGAGTCTATATGCCTGAGTGATGCAGGACACCACTGGGGACAGGATGGGACTTCTGCTCGGGATGACATTTCAGGGGTCCCTGCACTTGTTTCTTTCTTTCTTTCTTTCTTTCTTTCTTTCTTTCTTTCTTTCTTTCTTTCTTTCTTTCTTCCTTCCTTCCTTTCTTCTTCCTTCCTTCCTTCCTTCCTTCCTCCCTCCCTCCCTCCCTCCTTCCCTTCCTCCCTCCTTCCCTTTCTCCCTCCCTCCCCTCCCCTCTTTTCAGCAAGTGAAACAATACAAATTATTTTGATTATGCTAGAGAGCTAGTTCAGCCCTTAGTAGGGCTTTCTGCTCTTTCAGAGGACTCAAGCTGAGTTCCCAGTACCCACATCAGGAGGCTACAACTGCTTGTAACTCCAGTTCCAGGGAATCTGATGCTTCCTTTTGCCACTGAGGACATGCACACTCATGTGCACACATCTGCACAGAGATGCAAACAGAGACATATAATCAAAAAGAAAATAAGTCTGAAAGTAGCCATTTTCAGTCACTCACATCCGTCCCTCTTCTCGAACACTGGGTGCCGGACCTCTTTTGGGTTCTCAGGTGACCCCATCCTTGGGAGGAGTTTCAGAGATTCGAGAGCCATGCCCTGGCTTTAGTTTGCTACTGGCCTGTGAGGAGCATCCACAGACATGAAGGCAATGAAAAAAGTAGTATTGGAAGATCAAATATTAGATCAATATGATTAGCAACTACATCAAATTGAAAAACCTTCAAAAATAATTCCCAGTGCTGGAGAGATGGCTCATCAGTTACGAGCACTTACTGTTCTTATAGAAGACCCCGTTCAGTTCCAAGCGCTCAAGTCAGGAAGTTCACAATTGGCTGTAACTCCAACTCCAGCCCTCTTCTGTTCCCTGTGGGACCTTCACTCACATGCATATACACATACTTAAAAAGAAAATAAACCTAAAATTGTACAGACAGCCCAGGTCTGCTCGGGGGTGGGGGTGGCGGCTGTGCACAGGATGAAGCAACAGTCCTTGCCTTGCCCAGCCCCCATGGGCATGCATTCCTCATCATGGTTTAGTCAAACCTTCCTCCACTGCTGTGGTTAGACCCGAGTTGCCTGGTGTAGGGACTGTGAGTCTGGCTTGAAGCACAGGCTTTGACACTGGCTTCTCAGTGCCCATCTTGTCGTAGCAGCAGGGATGCTTGCCAGACCAGACTGCCAGTGGCCAACCACTGTGCCTGAAACTCAGTTCAACGCACAGCAGCCGTGTATCTCCTGACAACCCCACCTGGCATTGTATGGAAATGAATAATCTAAGGGGGGGATTTTACCAGCAAGATGGAAAGCGCAGCGAAGAGATGCAGGGGGGTGCTGCTGGAGATGCACCCCAGACTGCTTGCTGATGGGGTTCTGGAAAGAGCTGGAGACCTGAACACAGATGTGGCTACACTGGAGAGCTTCTGGGTGCACAGCAAGGGGGATTTAGTGAAGGAAGAGTTGGTGATGTGGAGGAGGGACAGTTGTTATCGAAAGAGGATGAAGCTGCCCAGAGAAAGTGATACCAGCAGAGCCACGCAATAAAGGAACTCTTGAAGACACTGTGGAACACACACACAGCACAAAGAGCAAATGCTGGAAGTTGATCCACTCTGAGCAGAGTGTGACAAGTCACCACGTGTGCAGGGTGTTCCCTCCTGACGTAGGTCATGTGTCTGAGGAGGGCAAGACCTGGGCACTCTGCCTTTTGGAGATTTTTATAGAGAAACAAATATCTTCATTATCAATATTTTGAATTTAAGTAATTTAGATAAAATTGACATTTCAAACATTGTTTTTACTATGTCAAATGGACCTGTGGTAAGAGTTTTAGTGTTTTGGACAGCTATTTTAAAGACTGCTTTTTATTTCAGTTTATTTATTTATTTTGAGACGAGGTTTTCCGTAGGCTGGCCTGGAACTTGATGGCTTAGCACTTCTGTTTCTGCTGCCTCAGCTGCCCCAGTACTGGGATTGCATGCAGGCCAGCCCACTTCACTGGCTCCATTCTGGGCAGATGGTGGGGCGGTCCTCTCGGGATGTGGCAGTGTCTGCTATTAGCCCTGTTTACAGGCGAAGTCTGTTAGCTTTATGTTCTTGCTGCCCTAAAATACCTGACAAAAGCAACAGAAGGGAGGAGGGAGGGAAGACAGTGGGGAGGGAGGGAGGGCTTAGTTCAGCTCACAGTTCAAGGATGCAGCCTGCCATAGTAGGAAGGCATGTGATGGCAGTGGAGACAGCTCGTCACATTGCATGCAGTCATTCTCGTACACCAGCCCATGAGATGGTGATACCCATATATAAGGTAGGTTTTCTTGCCTTTAACTAGAAACTGCCTCACAGGTGTGCCCAGAGCTTTGTCTCCTAGAGGACCACAGATCTTGCACAGAAGTGTCCCTCCCATGCCTTGGCCTTGGTGTCCACACCCATTAAAGAAAGCAATGGGACACGTGGCTTTCAAAGTCTGCCAGACACCGTGGTCCATTCGCCATCAGTCTACCTGACTGGGTAGCCCAGGGAGCAGGGCCTGATGCATGCCTTCTGCTGCAGCTGCTGCTGTTAACTTTCTCATACTCCCCTGCCTGGGCTAATCGCCCCCGTGCCTGGCTCTGGTTTTCGGTGAAGTAAGCCTGTGTGGGAGTTCCTAGCTGCTTCTCCCTTTTGGCTTCTCCCATTTGGGCTGTCTTTTCACACCTCCAAGTGCTGGGTAGGAGTGGATGAATGTCACTTGCTTGGCTCTCTCAAGATGTCTTTCTTTGCCCTGGGTGTGATACTGTAAGCCTGAGACGTGGCCGACTGTGCCTCTCTTCTAACCCTTTGTGATGGCATCAGGAAGGCTTCTGCATGGCAGTGACTTCATCACTGGTGGGAGTCACTCTGCTCCATCCTAATGGGCCGAGGAAACTGGTCTCCACCCAATAGAGAAGACCAATTAATTATGCTGCCTTGGGCAAGTGGTGTTTCCCACCAGGACCTCTGTCTTCACATTTGTATAATAAAAAGATTGCACCCCGTGGTCCCCTATGGTACCCATCTCTAATGTCATTCTGTTTATTTCATTTGTTTGCCTCATGTCCTTCTCCATGCCCTCATTTCCTCTGAGTCTTGTAGACATCATGTCTGTTCACTGAGTTGAACTTCAAACACCCCACGGGAGAAACTAGCTCAGGCATGCTGGGAAGGATGCTATTTGGGAGGAATAACTTGTCATTAAAACAAGATGAGTAGTGATGCTTTGTTTAGAGGAATAACAGTTATGAGGAAGGGAAAGCTAAGGAGGAAGAAGAGTTCACGCTCTGGTTCTAGCACCGGCCGTGTCAGACGGTGCTGGAGAGAGCATTCCAAAAGAGAGACTCCGCTCCAGCCGCAGCCTCGGTGGATCCCTTTGGCCATGATGTTGTTTAAGTTAATTATTTCTAAAAATTGAGGCTGATGAGGCCATGGGGCCTTTAATATCTCATCAAAGAGCCTGAGGGACTTCCTGGGAATTTCATTAGGAGGAGACCAATTTGAGGATTAACTAATGTGAGAGATGCAGCTAGCTAGTCCACTGTAGCAGGCCTGAGCAGTGATGAGGGGAGAGAGAGGCTCCTGGTGCCTCATCCAGACCAGAACCACCACAGATATCATCAGTGTTTCTGTGGTCCGAGTTCAGCGTGGACGGAGTCTTTGGTGTTCGTATACTCCACAGAGGGATGCCCTTGGAACTGACGGGTTGTGCATAACCTTGATATGATATCCAACTTCCTTTCTTTCACTCAAAACTCCTCAGTGGCCTTTTAATCAAGTTTATTCTCCGAGTAAGCTGGCTCAACAGGAAGAAGTCATTTGCACAAAAATTGTTGTTAAACTGCCAGATAGCTCTACCAGTATGAATAATAAGAGCAGGCATGAATCACTGTGCCTGCATAAGAGTGGCTCTCAGACATCCAGCATCATTGTTTTTATAATCCCACAAAGGGAAGACTGACATTTCAGGGCTAGAGTGTAAGGCAATGTGGGCTGCACTCTATAACTCTGGGCTCTATTCATAACGTATGAATAAATGTCTAATGGTGTCTCCTGGAGTTGTAGAGTACATACAATCTGTACAACAGCTCTAATAATACTGACTCTTCGTCTGTGCCCTGCCCTATGATTGAATTTAATCCCCATCATACTGTCCAAAGTTGGTCCTTTCTACTGCCCCTGTTTCATAGAAGAGGACTATGGAAGTGTTTAAATGTCCTTTATGAGACCATGCAGAGAATAAATAATGACATCCACTTTAAATCTCAGCATGTTCCCATCATTCCCCCGTTCTTTGGAGTTTATTTTGGTACAGTGTCACAACGATGTCTCTGCCTGTAGTAACAACAAGCTCCCAAATCTATGAAGTTAGAGTATGTGTAACCCACTGAGGGAGATGCTCTGGAAGGTTCCCTAGACCAGCCACCATCAATGGCCACTTTCACCAAGCCTCACAGTTCCTTCCAAAGAAATCAGTTCACACCCCACATTTTTACTTAGAAAGAACAGAAACTATCCCAAAAGATTATGAGTTGATTCCACAGTAGGGAGGCAGCAGAGGAACACTCTGATGTGCCCTCTACCCCCAGCCCTCCCTCCAAAAGTGTCCAAGGAGGGACACAAGGTTGTTCCCTGGATTATCAATCTTTGTAATGGCATCTGGCTGGGATAGATACACTGTGGGTAAGGGACAGGCTGTATCTGTTGTGGTCTTCCCAGGTGTCTTGTTCGTCCTGTTCCCAAACAGGCACTGATGTGACAGGAGACTCCTGTGTCTAAATCTAATGGGACACTCAGCAATCCCACCCAGGAAACGGTGCACCCTTTGCAGGAGGAACCTTGGACATTGTTGGTCGTCTGGTCTGTGTTGATGAGGGTTCTGCCCTGACTTTCTCCTCTGTTGCCCTGCTGGGTAGTTTTAGCAAACCGGGCTCCTGCTGGCCCTCAGGTTGGGAGGGCTTCCTGACTCTCCAAGTCCACACCAAGGCCCATAATTTTCAAGAAGTCCTGCTGTTGCTACGGTAACTCTTCCCAGTTCATTTCAGAGTGCAGCTGCATCTTGTCATCTTGTCCAAATGCCTGGGGCAAGTTTGATTTGGGGGAGGGAGTGTTTAAATCAGGTGGACAATTCCATGCACCCAGGCCATCCGGGTGGTGTGGGGGATTGGTAAAAGGCCAGTGTGGGGGGGGGTCTAAGTCATAGTTAGCCTCTCTGATCCCTTCCACACCTCAGAACACTGACTTCTTCAGGCATCCTCCTTCTCTTCATACTCTTCAGGCCCTGATGTCCTTAACCTACCTGGTCTTGGAGGAAGCCTCAGTACTAGGCAGGATTAAGCCCAGACCCAGGAGATCATGTCCAAAGGACTGGAGTACAAACCTTGGGCTGGGGAGATATACTTGTCAGTCAGGTATGAGGACCAGGAGTTCAGATCCCCAGAATTCGTGTGGGAAGAGAGAGCCACATGTAACTGCTGCTGAGTCAGGGAACCCCCAAACAAGCAGGCTATCAAGACTAGCTGTATGGGGAGCAGTGTCTGAGTCCCTGCCACGGTAAATACTGTGGGGGAACTGTGGGTGGAGGATGATCCCCAACCTCAAATCTGGGCCTTCACATGCAGTCACCCACATGAGCACTTGCACCAACATACATGTTCCCTCATACATGTTTTCACACACTTGCACCCACGCAATCTGAAAATGAAAGGAAGTAAGAGTCAAAAGGAAGACCGGATTTCTGGGCAAATTAAAATTCTGCCACTTGATGGGGCAAGAAAAGTGAAAGATACAAGTGTACAGGAGTCTTCTCATCCACGCCCACAGACACGGGGACAGGAGTCTTCTCATCCACGCCCACAGACACGGGGACAGGAGTCTTCTC
>PVIU01031270.1:0-15049 GCA_004026605.1 Ondatra zibethicus
ATGGTATGTATTCACTCATTAGTGGACCCTAACCATAAAACAAAGGACACTAAGCTTATAGCTCACAAGCCCAGAGAAGCCAAATAGCAAGACAAACCCAAAGAAAATCATATATAGATCTTCTTGGAAATTGGAAGCAAACAAGATTGCCAGGCAAAAGGTGGGAATACGGGGGTGGGGATAGAGGTGGGGGTTGGGGGGCGGGGGGAGGGGAGAGAGGGAAGGAGAAGGGAGAAGGGAAGGACTGGGGAGAGATTGGGGAAGTGGGAGGGTGGAGATGGAGGAAAGGTGGATGTTGGAGAAGGGAATAAGATATCTACATTATTGGAGTAATTTTAGGACTGGCAAGATATTTGGCTCTAGAGGAGATCCCAGGTGTCCACAGGGATGTCCCCAGCTAGGTCCTTGGGCAGCAGAGGAGAGGGTGCCGGAACTATCATTGTCCCATAGTCACACTGATGAATATCTTGATCACATCCATAGAAATTTCGTCCGATGGATGGAGATAGAAACAGAGACCCACATTAACACCAGAGCAATGGATTGAGCTCCCAAGGTCCAGTCGAAGAGCAGAAGAACCCTCATCCGGCGACGGATGGAGATAGAGACAGAGACCCACGTTGGAACACTGGACTGAGCTCCCAAGGCCCAGTTGAAGAGCAGAAGGAGGGAGAAGATGAACACAGAAGTCAGAACTGCAAGGGATCCGTCCACCCATTGAGATGGTGTGCCCGATCTAGAGGGAGCTCACCAAGGCAAGCTGGACTGGGACTGAAAGAGCATGTGATCGAAACAGACTCTCTGAATATGACTGACAATGGGGACTGACTGAGAAGCCAATGATAATGGCACTGGGATTTCATTCTACTGCATGTACTGGCTTTTTGGGATCCTAGTCAGTTTGGATTCACACCTTCCTAGGCCTGGATGGAGGCGAGAGGGCCTTGGGCTTCCCACAGGGCAGGGTAACCTGCCCTCTCTTAGGACTGGAGGGGAAAAGGGGAGGGGAGTGGGGGAGCGGGAGGGAAATGGGAGGAGGTCGAAATTTTGAATGATACTATTTATAATGCAATAATAAAAAAATTAAATGTGAACAAAAATAAGATAACAAGGGAGAAATTTCTAAGAAAAGGAGAGGACAGGTACAAAAATCATTGGACAAGAATATATATGGAATATTCAGGAAAAACAAGGAAGCCAGGGTATTCAGGCTAAGAGGAGAAATTAAGGAGACAGCATAAAGGGAGGTCAAGGCTCAGGCCTTATGTAGCCCACTGTTGACCTGACAGTGTTTACTTTAAGCTGAGCATCCAGTGAAGAATAATAAGGCAGAGGGAAAACAAGATCTGACGTCCAGGGGGAGCATTTGACAGCATGGTGAAAATACGCCACTGTTTCAGAAAAGGAGGCAGGTCAACCAGACAGAATCTGCTGGGTGTCTGTTTGTTTTGGAGACAGGGTCTCACTATGTAGTCTTGGCTAGTGTGGAGCTCACCATGTAGACCAGGCTGGCCTCTAATACACAAATGGACACCTGCCTCTGCCTCCCAAGAGCTGGAATTAAAGGTGTGAGACATCACTGTGCAGCTAGATCAGGTTATTTTGCAAGTGGAATCGCCAGGATTTGTCACTAGCTTAGATATGGACTAAGAAAGAGAAAAGCTAAGGACAAGTCCAAGGGTTTCCCTAAGCAACTCGAGGAGTCAAGTGGGAGTTTGAAAGATGGAAGTGCACAATGAGAGTACTTCAGTGAAGGGGAAGGTTAGGGTTAGCTTTGCAGGTATGAAATCTGCAATGCCTAATAGGGTTATGTGCATAGAGTCCAGGACTAGAGATGGAGATGGAGGAGGTAATGCAGATATGGGACTTAAAGCCATTCAGCTTGAGGAGGTCTTCCAGGAAGTGCACTTACACAAAGTCAGGAGAACTCAGATTCTCCCAGAAGATTGAAGAAAAACAGCATAGGGTTGAGTTGGAGCTCTCTGAGGAGAAAACCAGGAGTGACGCCCTAAGAGCTGGGACACAAGTGGTTCCTAGAGGTCAGTAGTGAGCTCCATGGGAGTTACTAGCAATGAAGTAGAATAAGAGAAAATTACTTATTAATTACTGACTTGTCGATCTCGCTTATACAGCTTATTGTCAAGCATAACTAAACCTTGCTACTTGGAACAGAATGACCTGCCATTTCTGTTTTCTCCCTGGACTCTGATATAATGTCTAAGCATTTCTGACTACTAACGTATCAACTGTCAAATCAGATAATAAACAAGACAATATATCTGTTCCTATAGAGATAGACTATCTAGGGCTATTTCTATAGAGATAGGCTGTCTGGAGAGATGGGAGCTAAACACAAGTCCTCTGTGAAAACAACAAGTGTTCTTAACCTCCCAGCCATCTCTCAAGTCCCAAATTTTCATTTTAATCATGAAAATAACACAGAGAATTGTAAAATAATAGGAATAGCACAGAAATGGGTAGAATTAAAACCAAGAATATTTCCCAACTTACTACCCAGATATAAACAAAGCTTTAAAAACTATATAAAAAGCTGATTAGAAATAATATTCGTCTAGGTTTATTGAGCTCTGACTGACAAATGAAAAGCACATAATATTTAAGCTGAACCAATACAAATATAGGCATGAGATTTTTAGAAACATGAAATGATAAATCACTATCACAGTCAAGTTAATAGACCCATAAAATCCAGAATGTATTTGTAACTATTGTTTTTAAAAATCCCAACCCTCAGGAAACAGAAACAGGCAGATCTCTGTGAGTTCCAGGTAGGCCTGGTCTATGTATTCAGTTCCATGTCATTGAAAGTTACTTAGTGAAACCCCGTCTCAAAACAACAAAAAGAAAAAAGAAAGACAAGCTTAAGGACATTACAGTACATGTAAAACTCTCAAAGCCTCTGGAACAAACTAAGTTTTCTCTAAGCCCAATTTCTTCCTCACATTGGCCATGGATGAGAGATGGTATAAGCAGGCATGGCCACACCGAGGCTGGTGAGTGCACAGAAGCCCTGCGAAGACAGCACAGCATCTCTGGAAAGAGTCGTCTGCATCCTGTGGTAAAGATGACTTGTGCTTCATCATGTGTGGGACTGACTCATCCTTAAACTGGCCATTTCTAACCTACATCAAATACTCCGTCCATGTTGTGACTTTTACACAGATGAATGTTCCTTTCCCCAGCCCTTCCTATTGACCTTGACAATGGAGGGTTCTAGGAACTAACTTGACTAGCTCTAGTCTTTAGACAGGAGGACCATACAAAGATAGCCACAGTCTGCTTGTCATAGCTCAGTGGGGCCATGCAGACTTTCAATAAACAGGTGGACCATACAAAGACTGTGCATCATATGCTCAGTGATGAGTATGCAAGCTTTAAAAAGATGATCAGGCTACATAGTTAATAAATATTCTTTAGTATGATAGTTACTTATCCCTTTGTATTTGAGAGAGGATCTTCTCATATAACCAAGGCTGTCCTGAACCTCCTGATTCTCCCACCTCAGTATCGTAAAAAAAATTAATGTAGGCAGAGGCTGTTTGTTTCTGGCCACCGAGACCCAAAATAATCACACAGAAACTATATTAATTACAACACTGCTTGACCAATCACTTAAGCATATTGCTATCTAGCTCTTATATCTTAAATTAACCCATTTCATTATTTTGTATTTTACTATGAGGATCATAGTTTACCAGTAAGGTTCCCAGGCATCTGTCTCCTTAGGCAGCTACATGGCGTCTCTCTGACTCTGCCTTCTTTTTTCCTCTATCTCTGCTTAGCGTTCCTGCCTTGCTCTATTCTGCACTGCAATAGGCTGGAAGCAGCTTCTTTATTAACCAATGGTAATAAAACATATTCACAGCATACAGAGGGGAATCCCACATCAGATGAAAGTACAGGTGTGTACCACCATACTCAACAAGAAAAATGTATTAGTAAATTAGGTACCTGGAACTGCCAGTAGCCTTCAGCTCCATCTTTTACTTCTGGATGACAGGAAAGAAGGGCACTATCCATTTCCAGAAGATATTCAAGTGTTTGGACTGAGGGTGTCTTTCCTTTACAGCATTAATCACCCTCAGATCCTCTTCATCCAGGAGCCAACTGAACATCTCCAGCCTGGTGAGGCTGGGCAGTCGGGACACACACTGACTCAGAGCCTTGACAGTGGTGGCCTGAACTTGGATGCGTTCTGGGAGACTCCTGCAGATGTTCAGCACTTTCAAGTTTGGCAGGTTGTCCAGGGTTTGAAAGAAATTTCTGTACCCTTCCTCTGTGATCTTGTGATTCATTGAAAGATCTAACTTCTCAAGTTTCTGGAAACCTCTGCTGGTTGCTCCCTTGGCTAGAAAACAAAATATTCATGAAAACAAAATCCTAAGGACATCAATAATGGTTACACATTATTGGTACCAATCCCATACCCATGATGATGAAAGTAGGAAATCTGAGCATGATGTCTTAGAGACTGTTCTTAAAAAGCACTAAACAGCTGCTTGGTTGACAGGGAACCACCTGATCAAACGACAAGCAGTTTGGAGGAAGCAGAACTTGGGAAGGAAACACTGGTTGTGGACATGAGGAACAGTTTGGAAGACTTTCCCATCCTAGACGTTTGCAGCAGACAGCTCCAATGATGCCACTGCTTCCACACAGGAAACCCTTTCCCTGAGGGAAACTCACCGATTTCCATCACACTGTCGTCATCCAAGGTGTGGTGAAAGGCAAGAACTCGGAGACACTGAAGCTGCAGACACTGCCGGACAATCAATCTGGCCACTTGCTGGATCCCGTCCCCAGTGGGAAGGAGCAGTTCCTCCAGGCTCCTGAGAGAACTCAGAGCCTGGGCTGTGGGAGACACCACAACGCCATCCTCAGCAGCTGTCCCATCACGAGCAGCTATGACCTGGACATCTGCAGTCTAGGAGGCCTCACCCTCCTGGTCACTTCCTCTCCACTGAAAGGAGAAGGGGTCAGCACACAGCTGTTCCCTGCTGCTCTCTGCAGCTGCCTCCTCCATCCTCCCTAACCTGTCTCTCAACACAAGTCCAGGCTGTCTCTCCATTTCTGTTCTCTCTTCTTAATTGCGGTCTGCCCTGAAGGTCACTCTCCTAGCTGCACAGTGTCTAAAGCCTCTTCCCTTGCCATCCTGTCTCCTGCCATCACTCTGAGGACATCCACACTCCTCACTAAAACATGGTCCACTACTCTGACAGCCTTCAACCCCTTATCCAATCCTCCTTAGTGTATACTCTGTAGATCACATGATCTCTGAATCTCTACTTCTGTGGCCTCACAGAAACTAATTAGAAGATTTTCTGGCATGATGTAACATTCCAGTTAATCTTTGGCTTTCCCAAACTCTGTGTAGCCCTGGCTAGCCTGGAACCCTCTTTGTAGACCAGGCTGACCTGAAACTCACAGAGATCCACCTACCATTGCCTCTCAAGTACTGGGATTAAAGGCATTCACCACTACTGCCTGATTGGTTAATAAATTTATTTCTTTTACTTTTATTTCATATACATTGATGTTTTCCTGTATGTATGCCACTGTGAGGTGTTTGGTCCCCTGGAACTGGAGATATAGACAGTTGTGAATGTCATGTGGGTGCTGGGAATTGAATCCCCAGATCCTCTGGAATATCAGTCAGTGCTCTTAAGTGTTCTTAACTACTGAGCCATCTCTCCAGCTCATGTAAGTTAATGAATTTTAAAAAGGAGGAAATAGCTTCATGAGATGGGGGCGGCTCTCAGACTGGGCACAGGAATCTGGACACCTGCTTCCTCCTGACTGGGTCTGGTGCACCCTGGGGTGTGGCCTTTCCCTGGGGTGCTCATGCTCCTCGTCCCTTTTCGGTTTATATTCATTTACTCACGTCAGGTTGGCGTTTGGTGCATGGGCACCCACGTGTCACAGAGCACTGTGGGGTCAAAGGACAACTTACAGGAGCTGATTCTCTCCTTCCACCATGTGAGCCCCAGGGATCTAACTTTGGTCCTTGGACTTCACATGACACATTTACCCGCTGAGCCGTCTGGCTGTCCCACCCTCCCTTTCAATGCTTGTAAATTCTTTCTTCAGTAGTGAAAAGACCTGGCTCTCGTTATAGTCCATGTCTGAGTGCACAGTACTGTGTGATACATGCTAGTCGTCCTGGTGCCTGATCCTGTCCCTGCTATTTGAGCACACTGAATTATGCATCCACCGTCCCCACAAACAGAGCACAGGCGGGGACACATGAGCATGTGCGTGTGTGGACATACGCACACACGTTGTCTCTACAGAATTGGAGAGAAGGAAGCAAGAAGACACCCGGGCTCTCGTAATGCACAGAAAAGGCAGAGCAGAGCTGTGAAGCCAGGGCTCGGTTCCCACAGCAGCCTTGTCCCCTCTTTTTAACCTTTTAGAGCGTTTCCCATAAACACTAACTATTTTCACAATTGTTTCTTCTTTCCTTCCTTTTTTTTTTCCTTTTTTTCCCCTTTGATTTGGCTTTTGGAAACTGGGTTTTTTGATTGGCCCTGGCTTTCCTTTAACTTGCTTTGTACACTATGATGGCCTCAAACTCAGAGATAGTATTTCCTCTTCCTTTGGAGTGGATGAGGGACAAATGAATTGGCACTGTGCTATCATGACCAAATTCACTCCTAAGAAGCCAGTGAGTCTGAGAACATTGCATTTAAAGAGATCAAGTGTGAGGATGTGTGGAGCCACAGTGATGGCACCTGGGGCTGATACTGAGCATCACTATGGTGTCCTCCTAAGGATCAGCATGGCTGGTAGAGCTGACTCTCTGTATCAGCAGATTCCACCAACCATTGGTCAATTTTTAAAAATCATGTCTGAGCCAAATGTGTACAGACATTTTCCCCTCGTCATTATTCCCAGGACAACAAAAAGTAACACCTGTTTACATAGCATTTACATGGCATTAGGCACTGTGAGCAGTTGAGAGATGGTTTATAGTACATGGAGGATATGTGGGGTCATGGGCAAACATTGCACCATTTTATACCACAGAGTGGAGGATCTTCTAGTGCTTACATCAGCAGAGGTCCTGGACCCAGCTGCCGTGGATGTCAGGGGACACAGCTCACTTTGTTGAGGGTTCACTGAAGGAAGACAAGGAGGGGGAGGATAAAGAACACATTAAGAAACACTGTTTTATAAACTTACCAAACTTTTCTGATGTTTCCTTATCTGGAAATTGTTGACATGTAAGATTTAATATCTTCAGTGAAACAAACTTTGGCAAAATAGTGACTAGGAAAGGGAAAATAAATTTAGTTAGTTCAGATATGTTTCCTGTGACAGGGAAGAATACTGTTGAAATAAGACCATCTCAAAGTGATGAAGGTGATATGATATTCCGACTGAATTACTATGACTAGGCACAGGGTAAGTTTGCGTTGTAGACACAGATCACTTCCCTGCTGGGAAAGCCTCACTGAAGTCAGTGCTGTCACTGTTTCTGTGACATCAGTTGCATCTGAACTCTAGAGTATTTAATGACTTTGTACACAGGAGCATCTGAAGTCAACACTGTAGAGTTCTTACCAAATGGCATGGTTTCAAAGCATCGTCCAGAAAACTCAATTTCTCTGAGTTTATTGCAGGATGCAAGCGCAGTCATGAGAGACTCAAAATCCGAAAAGAAAGTATCTTTTAGATGGAAAACATGAAGATTTGGAGAGTTCTGAATCAATTTAACTGGAAAAGATGAAGGATTTTCAGACATTAGAGAAGGTTACAAATTCCTATGCAAACTGGCCTCTCAATCCATAATCTCCAGCTGCACCAATTAAACAGGCAGTGACACAGTGATCTAGCATTCAGGTCACACTGGGCGAGTGCTCAGCTTCTGCAACTGACTAGAGAGCAGATGACCTAGGCAAGTCCCTGGCCCTCTCTGGATCAGTTTTCTCCTCTCCATATTTCACCTTCAGCATCAGCACCCTGATGTCTCTGTGTTTGCACACTGCCCTGACACAGCAGGATTCTGTACAGAGTAACGATAAAGAGAGGACAATTGTGAAGCACAACTTAAAAAATATGTAAACTTATTTATTTTGTCTATGTGTATATTGTATGTGGGTTGTCATCCATGTGCCACAGCACATATGCAAAGTTCAGGGGGAAAGTGGGAGAATTGGCTGTTTCCTTCCCACCATGTGGATCTGTGGGATTGAGGTCATCAGGCTTGGCATCAAGAACCTTTACCTGCTGATCGATCTTCCCAACCTGCGAAATATTTTTGTTTGTTTCCTTTGTTTATTTGCAGGTAAGATCTCATATTGTATCTCTGGTAGACTGTAAATAACTTCATCTATAGAAATAAACTGGCTTTGATGTTGTGATAATCCTCCTGCCTCAGCCTCCCAAATTCTGGGGCTATAGGCATGAAGAACCATGCCTCACTCTGGTCCCACTTTTACATTTCTTTAGCACTCAGTGTTCATGGTTTTCCAAATTAAGGATCTGATGGTGCTTGAGTCATTTGCTGAGTGACATCTTCTAGAAAGAAGGCTGCACAGTTGTCCACCAACAGGAGGCTGGGATGGAGGGAATAGAGAAAAGGTCCAGGTGGCCACAGGTCAGATTTCCTTCTCCCCCAGCAGGCAGATCTGCAAGTACCACTAAAACAACAGCAAAGAAAGGAACCCCACAAACTGCCATAGAGAGGAAGTGTGCTGGGAGTTTAAAGCTCAGGCCGTGGATTCAAATCTTCTTTTGAGGATGCATTTTCTCAGCTGGACAAACCCAAGCAGTCACTGACCTCAATTTCCCAGTTGAAAACCAGCAATAATCTTTGTGCTTCCTTTCACAAGGGGATGGAAGGTTAGTTAGCATTTGTGATGAGCTCAGAACAGTCACAGTTATGTCAAGAACTCGGGGTTACAAATGAATGTCGGCCCTCTTCATGAGGAAGAGAGCTGTTCCTGCACCTTCCCAAGGACACAGTTCATGCTGTCAGGCCCACAGATCTCTTAGCTACTGATGATTTAATGATTCTAACAATTATTAGCTAAGTAGTTTTTCCAATGAAACATGACCTGGGAGATCCAGGCAACATCCTTACCCAGTTTGGAGATGTCAGACTCTGTGGAAGTTTGGATGCATAACTTCTCCATGTGGTAGAGGTTTGGGAAATCTCCAGAGATGACTGAAAGCACATCTGGTTTGCCAGTTAGTCTCACAGAGAGTTCTTTCAGGTTTGGGAACTTGTCCAAGTGAGTGAAAAGTTGATCTGGAAAGCAGCACACAGTTCCCATCACTCAACAGTACCAAGTGGGAGTTCTCAACTGTGCTTTGATTTTTAGATCATTTCATAAGAAAACTTCTCAAAGATCTTAACATTAAAAAACACATCCATCAAATCCTGCATCTGCTGGTCATATATGGGGAATTCCTGTGCTGCTCTCTAGACTCACAGAATAAATAATAGAGCTCCCCAGCCAACAGTGTGGGAACAACTGGTTTTGCACATGCAAAAGAATACATTTGACTCCAACATATATAAAAATGTAACTCAGAACCTCTCTACTAAACCATATGCTGCATATCCTTTTCCAAGGTCAAGTACCAAGTAAGTCTGACATCTCCCCTCTACTCACCCATTTCTAACGCCTTAGATCTAGCCTGGATTCCATGTCCAAATCATGGCTCTAGTCCTGCCTGTGGCACTACCAACATCTAGGCTTATGCCATGACCCGCTCTGCCTTCTTCCCTGCCCCCAACCTTCAAGCCACTCACACACCACATCCAACCTCTCTACCAGACCAGGTCCTACACATCCTCTTTAGGTTCTAGCTAGGTGAGTTTGCCTGATGCTCCCATCCTCAACCTGCCCCAACTCTCACATACACTCCCAACTCCAGTCTTAGACCAGATGGAGCATCTTTAATACCAACCCAATCTCCTGGATCCACATGAGCCATATCCAACCAACATCAGGCTCAATTCAATCCACACATCCTCTCTTTGGCCCAACCTGCTCTATTTATATCAGACACAAAACTAACATAAGACAATTCATCACAAAGATATGAACACTGGAAGATCAAGATAGTATTCTCCAACTGCCACATCTACCATACTGTAGAAATGTCTGTCAATGAGATTGGCCTGGATTTACCCCAGAACACATAAGTTGGAAGAACAACCATAAACTTCACCAAAGAAGTTTATGGAGAATTTGAGAAGTTTTAAAGATAATATTTTTTATGATGACACCTCTTAAAGATGGCACAGCCCAATGATCTTAAAAAGAAAGAACATAAAGAGCATAAACACCTGAGTGATACCTAAGAAAATACAAACATAAGGCTAAGAGAATAATGAAGATAACCCAGGATTTGAAAAATAAAATTCAATAAAGAGGAACACTGGTGAGAACTCAAGTTAACATGTATATGAAATTGAAAAACACAATAACTGAACTAGAAAACTCAATGGAAAGACGTACAAGTAAAACGAATCAAGCAGAAGATATAAATTGAGGGCTTGAAGATGAAGCAAAGGATCTAGATGAAAGAAGCTAAGAATATGTGGAGAAAATAAAAACAGAAAGAAACATACAGGAAATGTGGGACACCAAGAAAAGACCAAACTTTTTAATTTTAGGGTTAGATGAGGGAGAAGAATTCCAGGCGAATGGCATAGACCAGGTCTCCAACAAGATCACAGAAGGAAACTTACCCAGCTAAGAAAGGATACAAGAATCACAGAGAACACCAAATAGATAGGACCAGAAAAGAAACTTCATGGCATAATATAATTAAAATATTAAGTATACATAGCTGGGAGGTGGTGGTGCACACCTTTAATCCCAGCACCTGGAAGGCAGAATCAGGCAGATCTTTATGAGTTTGAGGCCAGCCTGGTCTACAAAGTGAGTTCCAGGACAACCAGAGCTGTTACACAGAGAAACCCTGTCTCGAAAAATAAAACAAAAAAGAAAAAATGTTAAATATAGAGAAAAAAAGAGAAGATATTGAAGGCATAAAGAGAAAAAACACAAGTCACATATAAAGGAAGACCCATCAGAATAACAGCAGATTTCTCATTGGAAGTTTTGGATGCCAGGAGAACCTGGAGCAATGATTCCCAGTCTTAAAAACTACATCCAGCCTAGACTGACATGGGAGTCCCCGCTGTGTGCTGTGAATACCATTAATGAATAAAAACTGCTTTGGTCTGTTGATAGGGCAGAACTTAGGTAGGTGGGGAGGAATGGACTGAATGCTGGGAGGAAGAAGGGTGAAGTCATAGAGAGCCGCCATGGATCCTCTGCCTGAGACAGACACTGGGAACATTACCTGGTAAGCCACTGCCACATGGCAGATTTTTAGAAATGGGTGAAATTAAGATGTAAGAATTAAGAAATTAAGATGTAAGAATTAGCCAATAAGAAGCTAGAGCTTTGCAGTGGTGGTACACGCCTTTAGTCCCATGGCTCGGAAGACAGAGGCAGGTGAAGGCCTGAATTCAAGGCCAGCCTGGTCTACAGTTCAAGTTCCAGGACAGCTAGGGCTACAGAGAGAAACTCTGTCTCAAAAACAAACCAAAAAGACACTATCATTTGAGCTGGAGAGATGGCTCAGAGGTTAAGAGAACTGACTGCTGTTCCAGAGGTCCTGAGTTCAATTCCCAGCAACCACATGATGGCTCACACCCATCTATAATGAGATCTGGTGCCCAGAATGCTACATACATAATAAATTTAAATAAAAGAAACTAGAGCTAATGGGCCAAGCAGTGATTTAATGAATATAGTTTCTGTGTGATTATTTCAGTTCTGGGTAGCCAGGACCAACAAGCAGCTCCTTGCAACAAATTGGCACCCACGTGGCCAACTAAATCCACATAAGACCTGAGGGGGCTTGAAAAGGAATTCTAGACAACAACAACAAAAAAATACAGAGTTTAATGTAGCTTCTTGCTGTTTGCTGGCAGCTTGCTGCAATACCTTTAAGAGGGATTTTCCTGATTCAACCATAACAGGAAAAAAGCCACGACCATTTTAAATGATAGCTTTCTGGGATGTGCTGCCAGTGCAACCTCTGGCTCTTCCAGGAGACAGAATATTTGGATGGGGTTTGTGGTTTGTGAGCAGACTGATGCAGCTTGCTTAATGGCGACATGTACTGGCTCTGTGCCTGAAATTGGGGCGGTGTGCGTGGCTCAGAGGCACAAGTGTCTCCGTCATGCTGACTGGGCGGGGCAAGCAGGCAGTACCATATTTGACCTAGGAATGTCACAGCTTAGATTCTTAAGTGCTTAGCATTTTAAGAAGCGCTTCTGGTCAGAAAATAATTACAGATATGCAATAAAATAATTACAGATTTAAAAGACCTATAAATGGGTCATACTGTTGGATAAATATGTGTAGGACTGGAAGAGAGAAGAAAAAGTGGATAGAGAGTCATAAAGTTAAGATTAAAAGGAGTAAAGAAAAATAAGCCATGTAAAGATGGAGAATACACAGAGAGTCTGGATTATGTATATTATTGTGTTATCTTTGAATTTTTGACTATGAATGAGTTAAGTACAGAGAGACATTTCATTATAGGCTGCTAAGCTAAACAAATCTGTATATTATAAAGATATCATAACTTCCAAATTTGGGTCTAAGGATATGTTGCTTTGGAAAAGAGGTTATTCTTTTGTTCCACAGAAGATGAGAACCTGTGGATTGCTTCCAGACCAATATGGTTTCAAAGAACAAGACCCCCTGAAAGGTTGCTGTGAACATCCCCACAAAGAAAATACTTTGACCAATAAACATCAGGAAGACATTTGGACAAACTATGCCCATATTCCCAAATATTGTTTATAAATGTTTGTTTACATTTAAAGGAGTATATGCTATAGAGATTTGCATTGGTATGGATCTTGATTTATTGATACAAAATTAAGGTCAATCTTGTTATATGTATATTTATGCTCTTGATTAAGGTATTGTGTTTGTATAGTTCATTTAAAAATGTAATGTATAATTAAGAAATATAGATTAATGGATAGTCATCTATAATAGTCAAGATTATAGTCATGTTAGTTAGATTTTCTAGATGTATAAAGATATATTTCAGTTAGATAGATATTCTTCAAATCTTTCAGAGACTTTCAGAATAAGGCATTTAAAATATTTTAGTAACATAGGACTTTTCATGACAATGAGACATATCTGCTCCTGACAGCATCAATTACTTCAAGAGGAAGATGGGCATCGAAGAAGCTCCTTATGGAGTTTGTTAGATGAACTGGGCATGCAGGATCCACAGAGAAATGACTGCTGAACTTGTCTAAAGGTGAAAAGATACTTTGGGGTTCCTGCTTCATGAAAGAGTCTGAGATACATTCTGCAGGATAGAGAAGAAAGTGACTAGCAAACTGCCAATATAGGCAGACCTGTATTTGAAATTTCCTGCTTCATGGAAAATTCTGCTGGATACTTGAGCCTGTAGGCTAAAGATGGATGCCCCAATGGTGCAGAAAAACTTTGGGTGAATGTCCAGCCAACGAGATGTCTCTATCATTTCTAGAGTTTTGGAAGTTGCTTACAATGCACTTCCTGTTTACTTAGGTAATATTATAACCTTCTAGAGTCTTTCATGGAGTAGAATAGATAGAATATAGTTATAGTTTTCCTTAGTTATGATATAAATATAAAGTAGATATAAATATTGTAACTGTAATTCTTGCTTGATAACTGTTTGGTTATATGTAATTTTACTATGTTAAAGTTAAAGCCTTCCTTTTTGTTTAAACAAAAAGAGGGAGGTAATGTGGGAGTCCCCACTGTGTGCTGTGATTACCATTAATGAATAAAGGAACTGCCTTGTTCTGTTGATAGGTTGAACTTAGGTAGGCAGAGAGGACTGGACTAAATTCTGGGAGAAAGAAGGGTGGAGTCAGAGAGAGACGCCATGGATCCTCTGCCTGAGACAGACACTGGGAACATTACCCAGGAAGCCACTGCCATGTGGCAATATACAGATTTTTAGAAATGGGTTAAATTAAGATGTAAGAGTTCGCCAATAAGAAGCTAGAGCTAATGGGCCAAGCAGTGATTTAATGAATATAGTTTTGTGTGATTATTTCGGTTCTGGGTGAGCAAGTCAAACAAGCAGCTCCTTGCAACACAAAACTATCTGCAGTAGTTGAATAGGAAAACATTTTCCATGATATAAGCAGCCTAAAAATTATAACCAGCAAACTAGAGCTAGGCAATATTTCAGGCAGAAGACAGGAATGAGCACAGCTAAGAATGCAAAAAGAAACTTGAAGATACAATTACTAAACTACAAAGTACAACTGAGAACACAAACAACACCAGAGCTCAACAACCCAGTGACTGAGGTCAACACACACTTCAATAATAGCTTCAACACACACTTCAATAATAACTTCAACACACACTTCAAATATTAATGGCCCAATTCTCCAATCAAATGATGCAGGCTGGCAGAATGGGTCAAGAAATAAAATCCTGCAGGGTGGTGGTGGTGAACACCTTTCATTCCAGCACTTGGGAGGTAGAAGCAGACTGATCTTTGTGAGTTCAAAGCCAGCCTGTCTACAGAGTGAGTTCAGGAGAGCCAGGGCTACAGAGAGTAACCCTGTCTCAAAAAAAACCAAAGGAGGAGCGGGCAACCCTCAGTAGGCCTGCCTTGGGGACCAGGAACCTCGCCCAACAAGCTTCCGCGGATTCATCTGGACCCTGTCCCGGCTGCACCCGAGCTCGGCCCACCCGGGCTGAGGCCTTGGGGGAAGGGTAAGTCCCCTGCTAGGGGGCCTCCTTTGTCCCACGGAGCTGAGCGGAGAGGAGCGGGCAACCCTCAGTAGGCCTGCCCTTGGGACCGGGAACCTCGCCCAACCAGCTTCCGCGGATTCAGCTGGACCCTGACCCCGGGAACCAAGCGGAGCCGAAGGGAGCAGAGCGGGCAACTCTCAGAAGAGATGGGCAGGCGCCAATCAAAGAATTCGTCCAACAACCTGAAAAGCAACATGATAACACCA
>PVIU01031271.1:0-15050 GCA_004026605.1 Ondatra zibethicus
TTTTTTTTGAGGACTTCAGACAGAACATAGACAAAGTAAAAGAGAAATGAATTCACAAAAACTTAAATGGCTGGACAGATGGCTCAGTGTGGTTAAGAGCACTTGCTGCTTTTCTAGAGGATGAAGGTTTGGTTCTTACTACCCACATGGCAGTTCCCAACTTAGTGCCAGGAGAGCCATCACCCTCTTCTGGACTGAGGGCACCAGGTGCGCCCATGGTATAGATATACATGCAGACAAAATATTCATACACATAAAAATAAAAGCATGCCTTAAATCTCAGCATTGAAAATGCAGAGGTAGGCAGATCTCTGTAAACGTAAGGATAGCCCTGCATACATAGCAAGTTCCAGCTCAAACAGTGCTATGCAGTCTCCAAATCAAAAACAAAAACTTAATACTATAGAGGTGCCTGCTGCAACCTAAATTCATTATGTAGACAAGGCCGGCCTGGTCCACCTGCCTGAACTTCTTAAGTTCTGGGATTATAACAGCATATGCATACCTGGTTTCTCTGTTCCTGCTTGTTTTTTTTTTTTTCCAAAGAAAATTAGGGACTGAAAAAAACAGCAAGTATGCTTAATTGATGAGTTACCTTTTCAGTCTCTATTTTTTTTTTTTTAGTCATCCAAGCCTACTTGAGTCCTTGTTGAGAGAGAGAGAGATATAGATAGAGAGATAGAGATAGAGAAGGGTTGTAAACTAGGGAGATAGTTCCATTAATAAGGTGCTTGGTATATAAGTTTAAGGATCTGAATTCAGTTTCCAGCACTCATGGAAAAGGCTAGGTATAGTTTGTTATCCCAGTGCTGTGAAGGAAGAGACCAGTGAATCCCCAGAGTTGTAATCGACAAATTCTAGGTCCCAGTGAGAAATTCTGTCTCAAAAAATTAAGGTGGATGGCTCAAGGGGGGTAACTACACCTGAGGTTGATCTCTTGCCTTTACATACACAAATGCATACACACAAGGGTTGGAGAGATGGGCACAGCAGTTAAATGCACTTGCTATAGGACCTAGGTTCAAGTTCCAGCACTCACATGGCAGCTCAGAACTGTCTCTTAACCTCAGTTCCAAGGGGGACCCAATGCCCTCTTTGACCTCGGTGGGCCATGCATGCATGTGGTACACAAATGCATGCATACACACACAGATATACACCCTTAATAAAAAAAAAAAAGAAAAAAGAAAAACAAGTACAAAGCAATTTTTAAAAACTGTTTTTTTTGTCATCCCTTCAACGGTGCTTGGGGAAAAGTTTAAGTCCCAAGTCCTCCCACATGCTAGGGAAGAGCTCTATCAATGAAATGTATTCCCCCCTCCCTTTTTTTAAGTTTTTTTGAGACAGGGTTTATATCTGTAGCTTTGGAGCCTGTCCTGGAACTAGCTTTTGTAGATCAGGCTGGTCTCGAACGCACAGAGATCCACCTGCCTCTGCCTCCCGAGTGCCTACCACCACCCGGCTTGCTTTGTTTTTTTGAGACAAAGTTTTAATATGTAGCCCTGGTTGGCCTAAAACTCTAGACAATACTGGTCTCAAATTCACCAAAATCCACTTTCCTCTGCCTCTTCAAGTGATAGGATTAAAGAAACACACCATCACACCCAGTCCTTTTTGGTACCATTTTTAAAAGTAATAATTTTTTAGATATATTTTTTGTGTGTTTCACCATGTGCATGCCTAGTACCCAGGGAGGTCAGAGGGCACTGGCTCCCCTGAAACTTCAGTTATGGACGGTTGTGACTCAGGATAGGAATCAAGCCCAGGTCCTCTGCCAGACAAATGCTCTTAAGTTACATCTCTCCAGCTTCTACCCCCCTTTTTGTGACAGTCTCACTATATAGTCCACAGTAGCCTTGAATTCATTATATAATCCGTGCTTTCCTCAGATTTGCAGCAATCTTGTCTCAGTCTCCCATTCTGGAATTACAGGCATTCATCATTGTTCCTAACTCCAGGAAGCAGCAATCTAGGGACGAGGAAAATGGCTTAGTAAAGCACTTGTGCATTAAGTACCTGAGTTGGATATTAAAAAAAAAAAAAAGGCAGGTACATTGGTGTATGCCTGTTAATACCAGTACTGTAAATGCACAGATAGCAATATTCCTGGATCTTGCTGGCCATCCAGTCTAGAGGAATCAGGAAACTTTAGGTTCAGTTGGAAACCTTGACATAAATAAGGAAGGGGCAGTAAGATGGCTCTGTCGATAAGACCTATGTTGAGGAGAACCTGGAATTCTTGATCCTCTTGCCTCTACCTTCTAAATACTGAGATTACAGGAAAGTACCACCATTTGTGGTTGGATTGGTAGTTCTTAAAAATTGTTGAGGAACACAAAAGAATTCTGTTTATGTAGATTGCATCAGTTTGCATCAGTATTTACTGAAATCTAACTATGAAAAATTAAAAGTACTTAGTATATCTAAAAAATAGTAATAAATCTCGTTGCATGTTAACATAATTTTTATGAAAACAACCATTTTACAAACAAAAATTTAGTGAGGGTGGCACTGTTTTACACTATTTGCAAAACTCCTTAATGTTTTACTGGATAGAAGACGGTTATATTCTTACAGTCGCTTCTGACACATATCGGGTAGGCTCTTAGAAACTATACTATATACTTATAAGGTAATAAGAGTAGAAAAGCACATATCTTAATATTCTGGACCCCTATGGGGCTTATAGATTCTCCCCTTGAAGACTCTTGTGAGATCTCTGGGGGTCAGTAGATCAGTTTGAGAGCTACTGGATTAGATACTATCAGGTCATTTTGTCCTTCTTGCGGCTCCATTTTGCAAAGAGTCGTAATGGAAATATTTTCTGTATCTTATTTTTAAACCTTAAAACTTGATAGTAGTGATTAAGAGCACAAAGTACAAGTTTCCTATGTTAGTACTGGCCAATTACTCAATATCTTTTTATGTTTCAGTTTCCTTATCTATAAAATAAAAATAGACAGGACTTATTGTATATAGTGCTATTATGAACATTAATTAAATGTTAACATTTTTCTAAAAGTCTGGAAAATACAGTGCTTAGTAAACACGTACTTTACTGAAAAACTTTAACTGGTTTAACAAATCTTATCCATAAGGAATTTTCAGAGAATACATAATACCCAATACAACAGGGTGACCTCTACTGTACCATTACAGTGTTCAATATTACTAGCCTCTGACACTTTTTCCTCATCTAATACATTGTAGTTCAAAAAGATGACGGAAAAAAGGTGATATGAAGTGAAAAAAGCAGTATAAGGTATGCAAGTCTCCTTGTCATCATTTCCTAATAATCAATAACAATTACGTTTGCAGTAAAATCCATCATAAACCACTTAATGAGAATTCTAAAAGTCCCTCTGGACTTACAGACAATAGCCTGATAATAACAAGAGTCTCCTGAAGGAAACTTTAGAAATTCTGTAGTTTAACATTCCTTTATCATATACTACTAAGATAAAGAGAAAATTGCCAAGATTCATGCCATTAATTAGATCTGTCAAGTACTGAAACAATTCATCTTCATTATAGAGCAGAGTATCTTTCATTTGAAAAGCTAAATAAATATTACATGACTGTAGCATCTGCATATTTGACATACTTCTATATATTATACAAACAGCTGCTGGGTGGTGGTGGCGCATGCCTTTAATCCCAGCACTCGGGAGGCAGAGGCAGGCGGATCTCTGTGAGTTCGAGGCCAGCCTGGTCTACAAGACCTAGTTCCAGGACAGGCTCCAAAGCCACAGAGAAACCCTGTTTCGAAAAACAAACAAACAAACAAAAAACACAAAAAAACAACAACAAAACCAAAACAGCAAATAAATTAATAGCTTTACATAAAACCCTTTTAACTCAAAAAGAAAAACAGGTGTAATATGTAGGTAAGTGCTTTTTTTTGGGGGGGGGAATGGTTAAGCCTTTAAATTACTAGTTCCTCTATCCAAACTCCAGCATCTGGAGTACATCCTTGTAAATAATCAAATAATGTAAGTATACAATGTAATTACTAAACTATTAATTTCATGAGGGGAAAATGTAGTTTTCTTTTTACCATAACAAAAATTAATAGCTTTGGTTGCTATTACATTTAATTATTATTCTGTCACCAAATATTTCTGAGTAGCTACTATGAGACTGGTTCTATACTAGGCAACTGGAGTTCAATGAGCATAAAAAGACAATAATTTGTATCTTATGGAACTTGCATTCTGTTCTGCTTTGGAAAAAAGGCAAAACAAACATAAAATATTCTAAATGTGGTAAGTACTATTAAGGAAACAAAGAAGGCTATGCTACAGAGTATAATCTTTAAAAGCTGAATTGTGGGGCTGGAGAGATGGCTCAGAGGTTAGGAGCACTTGTTGTTCTTCCAGAGGTCCTGAGTTCAATTCTCAGCAACCACATAGTGGCTTACAACCATCTATAATGAGATCTGGTGCCCTTTCTGGTGTGCAAGCATACACGCAGAAGACGGTATACATAATAAATAATTTAAAAAATACTAAAAAAAAAAAGCTGAATTGTGAATTCTAACAGACTGAAAAATAATTCATAGCAAATTACATCAATGTAACATGGATTCTACAGATCTTTGTAATGCATAAAAAACTACAGGCACTGACGGTAAAGAAAGAACTCAATGTTTCAGTGTCAAAACTATTGGATGGCATTACTTAGCAATATGATGACCTCAAAAGATAATTAACGTCACAGTTCTAAACAGCAAAAAGCATGCAAACATAATCCTAAAGTAAGCAAGTTAAATCTAAAGAGATTCAATTGTTAATTGAATGTAATGTGGTATCTTGAAAGTTTAAGCAGAAAAAGAATATTGAGTTTTTTAAAACTAAGGAAACCCAAGTAAACAATGAATTTTAGATAATAATAAAAAAAATCAATATTGAGCCAGTAATTTTCACAAATGTACCTTGTGTATTACTAATGTATTAGTTGGACATGAGCAGGATGCACAGGTATCCTCTGTACTATCTTACCAATTTCCTGTAAATCTAAAACTGTGCTAACATATAGAAACACACACACATACACATAGCTAAATCTAAAAAGGCATTATTTAGTAGTCACTTGGGAAGGCTGGGAATGCATAAAACAGAATAGTTGATAAGTTATCTAAAGTAAAAAAATGACAGAACCTGAGAGGCAGATTCAAGAAGATCTCATACCTTCAATGTCAGCTTGGGCTACACAGTAAGACTTATCTCTCTTTGTACACACACACATATATACACACACACACACAAATATGAAAAAGCTGTATTGAAACATTACTTTGCTTGCCAATTTAAAAAAGTTAATTTACTAATAGCTGAGGCTATAGCTCAGTATGTATAGTGCTCATCTAACACCACATAAAACCAAACACCTACAATTCCAGCCCTTGGGTGGAGGCTGTAGCATCAGATATTCAAGGCAAATTTTGAGTTCATAGCTAGTGTTATTACATGAGACCGCCTCAAAAAGAAATTAATTTCAAAATAGGAAAAAAGAAATGAAAATAAAAATGGGTGCAGTAACTCACCCTTGAAATTCCAGCACTCAGAAGCTGAGGCAGGAGGATTCCAAGTTTGAAGCCACATAAACACTCAAGAAATTCAAAGGAAACCTATATAGTTATAAGGTAAGATCTCTCCTCATGCTAAAAACTACAATAGAAAGATTAATGGATTTCGTGAAAACTAAGTAGCCCTGTACAAAATATGAGTCAGTCAACATCTCCCTAGACTGCACAATAAGTACATTCAAGCCTATTTATTAATAATAACCAATGAACTTTTTATGTATGGCATTGTTCTGAAACTGCCATGTAACACTAACTGATCAGGATCAACTTCAGATTTCATCAAATTACTCATCTAAGGAAATGTGTATTTTATTTTAAATGTTTCATTTTTATACTTACGTATTTTTTTATTGTAGGTGGATGCTCATGGAGATCAGAGGACAACTTTTGGGAGTTGGTTCTTCTTTGAATTTAGGTTGTTAAGTGTGGTGAGAACCTGTTTTACTCACTGAGCCATTTTGCTGGCCCGGAAATGTCTACACTTAAATATCCATAAGCAAACAGGAGAGAGACATGACCATTCCACCCTATAAGGTTGTAAGGAAGATAAATCTAAACATGCAACAAGAAAAATTATTTCTCAGGTTCAGCTGAAGACAAAATTACAACCAGTGTTAACCTGCTATACAGTTCCCAATAGATATAAACAGTTCATGCTAATAATAAAACCTAAGAATATTTTATCAGTTTCCACTCAAAATAATGTTTTCCATAACCTCATCTAAGATACCTAGCAGGTATTCAATGTTTGATAACTTGGAACTAATCCCCCAGTGCCTGAATTTTAATGGTTGTCATGAAAAAATGTGGAGGGAAAAAAGATTACACCCTCTGAATTATTGTCCAGGTAATCTTAATGACAACCATCACAAAATTAGGACCTTGAATCTAATAGGAAGTACAGTGACCGCAGAACCTCGACCAGGTAAATGACATTACAATTTCACTCACAAGACCCTACGAAATAATGGGTATAAAATAATCAGATTGGAATTAGTATTCATTTCCAATCTAATTTAGAGAGCTAGATGATGGATCTTCAGTACTACCCTATTACCCAAAGGCATTCCTACAAAACAAAGAAAATTCATAATTTTAAGTCTTTCTCATATGCATCATAAATATGTAGCTGGAAAACACTGAAGAAAAATGAATAATTAACATTTCACCCGTTAATTCTTGCTTGTATCATATGAAGATATTCAAATGATGTTTCATGTTGAAACGAGAAAAAAAATGGAAGTGAGGTGAGAAAAATTCGAAGTAAACTGATCATGACATAGCATCTAGCAGAGATCGGAAAGGCATCAACAGGGCCAAAAGAATTGTCAATGATGAAAACCAAAAGAAAATTTAGGTTTTCCAACTAGTCCCAACCAAGGGACAAAACCCGTCCCTGACAACGCCACCTCTTTTGAAGTCGCCTCGAGTTGAATATATTAACTCTCTAACCCTAACAAATTCCTCATTTAGGTGAAAACTGGGAGAAAATTGCTTTTTTGTATGGCCACCACTTCCCACCTTCTGGGAGACCCGCACAAGCCTCAGGGGAAAACAACGCCCAGATCCCACCCTCTTTCAGCCAAGGTTGAAGAGGGGCCTATTCCCCAGAGTGGGGGGCTTCCCGGAGTGGGACCTCACTCTCAGTTCCAGTGGGAACCGGAAAAAGAGCAAGGACTAAGGGTGGGGCACCAGAAAGCCAGCAGGGGTGAAGGAGACCACGCAGAGCCGAGGAAGAAAGCGACGTCGGACAGGCTGGGCGGGGGGAGGGCTGGGAGGACGCGGCGGCCCGAGTGGGCCCGGCGGCGGTGCCGGGACGCCGGCTGCGGTGGAAGTTAAATGCCCGGTAGAGCCCAGCGAGGAGGAGCTGGGGGCGAGGAGCAGCCGGAGGGCCGGGGTAGGCGGGCGGGGAGCCTCCGTGGCCAGGAGGGCCGCACCGGGGCGGTGCGGGGGAGCCGCGCACTCACCGCTCTGCTCTCCCAGGAACACCAGCTTGAATTTCCTCAGCGGATTCCCGAAGTCTCCGCCTGCGGACATAATGGAGCCGGAGGAGGAGCCGCCGCCGCCTCAGCCCACAGACCTCTCGCAGAGCGCTGCAGCTCTACCGGCTGACGGAGAGGGTCGAGCGGAAGGGCAGCCGCCGAGTCCTCTCGGCCCCCGCAGGGCCAGGCGGAGGGGCGAGGCTGGAGGGAGCGCGACTCTCCGCCGCCCGCAGAGTGGCCTAGCACCGTGCGAGGCCCGCGGCCGCGGAGGGACGCAGGGCGGTGTCGGAGGCTGTCGGGTGCGCTCGGGCTTCGCTGGTCTAGCGCCGTCCCTTCCCTCAGAAGCGGCGCCGAGACTGAGGTGAGCGGGGAGGAAGGGCGGCGGGGCGGGCGCCGCAGACGCGGCTGGGAGCTAGCACGCGCAGTGCACGGACCCCCACGGCAGCCGCCACCACCGCAGCCCAACCCGCCGAGTGCGAGCCTCTGGCGCGGCGCGGGGCGAGTCCGGGCGCGAGCCTGCCGTCCGCCGGCCTCGGGCTGACGTGCGTACGTGCGTGCGCGCGCGCGCGTCGCTGCCAGTGCCTTCCTGGCTTCCCCCGCTCCCCCGGCTCCTCCTGTGCGGTGGAGAAAGGGGCCGCTTAGGTTTCCACGAGCGTCTGGAGAAGCCAGGAGGAGGCGGGACCGAGTTCCGGGTAAGTGACGGGGGGGGGGGGGGGGGGAAGGGAGGAAGGCTTACGTCACTGACAAGCTAAGCCAGTCAGAAAAAGCGGCGAGCAGGCGGACGCTGAGTGAGGTGGCAGCACGAGAGCGCGCCCGACCCTCGCGATGGCGGGGGTGGGGGTGGGGGTGGGTGAGGGGGTGCGGACTTAGGCCCAGGCGGCCATGGGAAGTGTGGCGCGCTATTGGAGGAGGGAGGAGGGGAAAGAAGGTGGGACGGAGGCGGAGCCGGAACCAAGGTGGAATGACTGCTGCAATGCGTGGGTGGGGTTGGGTTGTGCAAAGGTTTACCTAGGCACACCTTTGTAACCTTTAACGTTACTTCGCCTTCCTTAGTTCTGCCTTTCACCCTCTTGCTTTATCTTTTGAATGTAATTCCTTGCTTGGCATTTTCCTATATACATTTCACTCCTTTGCTCCGTGGAGTTTCATAACTACCAGAAACAGGTCTTCTCCATTTTGTGGGTGAGGAGAACTGGAGCCCAGCAGGAGGAAATGACTTGCAAAATCCACATAGCATGAAACGAAATCCTGGCTTTCTTATTTGAACCTCTGTTACCTCCCTTATTGTTAAGCCTTCTAATTCCCTGGTGTCTATTGGCTCTTCATCTTCTGTTGAGTGGCCCTTGTTCTTAGGTGTTCATAACATCAGATGATGACCATTTTCTATGTGATAGAAACAAACCCCTCATATTACAGATAAGTAATGACTGCTCACATTGGGATGCTCCTTTGGAAGAGGTCACACACTAGAGTGGAGCCTCAACAAGATCTTAAATCTGGGGAAGGAATCTTTAAAAGATCCATTCACTTTAAAAAAGCAGGACCTCTGGGTATGCTTGAGTGAACCTCCCTTAAACTAGCCATTCCAAGCGTTTCCATTTTTCTGTAAATTGTCAACCTGATTCATGATCCAATAAGAATGTGAATGCCACAAGAGAACATGAACTAAGCATAATGTGGACACAAATGTAAACTTTCATCTAAATGGGATTTCTGAAAAGAAAGATTATCAGACACAAACATAATAAATTGAGTAAAGCATGAAATTTAGTTAATAATAGTATTTTGATACAGATCCATTTATTTTAACAAGTATATCCTATTAATGTAAGCTGCTAATAGAGGATCCTGCATCTCTAGTAAATCCAGTTATTCTACTCTAGTGCCTTACATCTGTAATCCCAGTCCTCAGGAGGTTAAGGCAGGAGACTTCTGTCAGGTCCTAGCATGAGCTACAGAGTGAATTCCAGCTAAGTTTAAGATACAGAGTGAGATCCTGCCTCAAAACAAAGCAAGAGGTGGGGATATGGGTTGAGAGTAGAAAGATTGTTCGAGCATACATGACGCCCTAAATCTTCTCTTTAGGTTCCCTAAAAATCTCCTGGAGCCATGCACAGTGGTGCATTCCCATTATCATAGCACTTGGAAGGTAGAGGTAGGAGGATCTAAGTTCAAGGCCAGCCGGAGCTGCATATCAAAGTTAGACTGCGTGGAACCTTGTATCAAAGGAGGGAAGAGAGTTCTAAGTAAAGTCTACTCAGATGGTGAAAGAGTTAAGAACTATTGAATTAGAGAATTTGGCATCTGCATGAATTCAGCCATTCTTCAACATCCTATGGAAGAAGATCTAAAAAAGATATCTCTGTTCTGCAATAAAGACACCAAAACCCACGTTTCTAATTCCAGCAAGGGGAAAGCAGAAGCAGGACTTTAAGATCATAGCTACGTAGGTGAGTTTGAGGCCAGCCTGAGCTACCTAAGTTCTTGTTCAAAACACTTGAGGGCTGGAGAGATGGCTCAGAGGTTAAGAGCACTGACTGCTCTTTCGGAGGTCCTGAGTTCAATTCCCAGCAACCACATGGTGGCTCACAGACACCTATAATGAGATCTAGTGCCCTCTTCTGGCATGCAAGCATACATGGAAGGAAGGTTGTACATATAATAAATAAATCTTTAAAAAAAAAACACTTGAGAGAATTAAGTGAAAATATTTAAGTAAAAACATATCAAAATCTCAGGTTAATAAAAAAAGGTCTATGTATAGTATCTTATACACGTTTAATGACAAGGCCGAACAAGAACTTTTTCAAATACAGGATGACCAAAAATAAATTTGGAGAGAAAAGAAGTTTTGAAAGTGTCATCTATTCTGACCTACCAAGGACATGACTGTATCTTAGAACCTTCTCTACCAAAATGTACTCTTTGGGGTCAGGAATAGCTCAGGGCTATAGAGAGCACTTTCTTTTTTTTTGCACGCTTAAAGCCTTGGGTTCAACCCTAGCACTAAATCAATATGTCAATAATAAAAAAAATACAAAAAAAAATAAAAATAAGAAGAATTACTTCCCTGCAGTTCCTCTCAACTAAGTGGCAGGATTTTTTGTTTTGTTTTTGTTTTTGCTTTTTAGAGACAGGGTTTTTCTTTGTAGCCCTGACTGTCTTGGAACTCACTCTGTAGACCAGGCTGGCCTCCAACTCACAGAGATCTGCCTGCCTCTGCCTCCTGAATGCTGGGATTAAAGGAAGGCATATGCTACACCACCAGGCAAGTGGCAGAATTTTTAATGTATATCTAAAATGAAAAGGTAAATACTGAGTCATAACATAGATATTTGAGTTTTAAAAATATTTTGAAATTACATGAATGGGCCACATCTCTAATCCCACCACTCTAGTGGCTAATACTGGATGATGGAGAGTTTGAGACCAGCCTGGACTGCCTGGCAAAACCTTATATCAAAACCAAAACCAGCCAAGTCTGATGGTTCTTGCTATAGTCCCAGAAAGAGGTTAAGCCTGGGTTACACAATTAATTTCAGGTGGGGCTAAATTTCATCAGAAGACACTGTCTCAAAAGAAGAGGAAGAGGAACAAGAAGAGGAGGAGGAGTAGGAAAAAGAAAAGGGAGAAATTGAAGTTGTTTTGAAGGAGCTTGGCAGGTTAGATAGAACTCCCCTAAAGTAACCCAGAGTCCTAGCACACAGAAACAGTAACAAGAAACTACTTCTCAAATGCTTTTGCAAACAAAAGTGAGAGTGGCTTTTTTTTTTGACAGGTTTTCTTTGTTTCCTGAAATAGCCTTTAGAGTAACATCTGAGGATTCTAGCTACTTTGTACTTCCTCCAGAACTTTATGAATAAATTTCTCCCTGCTGCTTTGCTTGGACTATTAGGAAGAGGGCTAGTATAATATAATTCTGACCTCAGATGTTTTAAAGTTTGGTACCTCCCCTTTTGCCCCCTTTCTCCTTTCTTCTTCTCTCTCTATCTTCCTGGAACTTGCCTTTATCTGGATTCCTTTTTAGTAAAATAATAAATATCCTTATATTTAACAATGTATTTATGATATATACTTTACATTTCTTTGTATTATGAGAGATGAAATTGCCAACTTTAGATTCTCCAAGCCCTGACACAGTGTCTTGAACATCACGTCCGTGGCTGTGTCTGTGCCATAGCAGTAGTTGTCAGGATGGAACCGCCTTTCCTGTCTGCTGCTCCCTAAAGAGATTGATTGCTCTTATAGAGGCAAGAGATCAATAGAAAGGGAAAACATGGCCTTGTAAAAGGACCGAAACCATATTGCTCATATTTGAAACAAATAATAGCTTTGACAGGAATTCAAATTCCATCAAATGTGATGGCCTTTCAACCCACTCTGCAGGTTATTATAATCATTCCTGAAAATAGTAGTGGTTCAATAAACAGAATAAAAATGAAGGATGCTAAAGGAGGCCAATTAAAAGAGTACAATTAATATATAAAGTGTGTTTAAGTTATCTCATTTCAAAAGGATCATACAAAAAGTGCATCATATTAAAACCTTTTGCCAGTAATTAGCATGCATGAGTTCCTGGGTTCAACCCCAGCATCAAAACAAACAGAAGCACCACAGAGGGAAAACAAACAAACTCTTTTTCAAATATATTGACCTGCAGAGTAACCTATAATTATGTTCCATGAGAGAAGAATAAAGCTTATTTAGTGGGAGTTGGAGAGCTTTGCTCAGCAGTTAACTCTGACTGCTCTTCCAAAGGACCTGGGATCAATCACCAGCACCCACATGGCAGCTCACAATCATGTGTAATGCCAGTTCTGGGGTATCTGGTGCCCTCTTCTGGCCTCCCCAGGCATGAGACATGCAAGTGGTGCACAGATATATATGCAGGCAAAATACCCATAGACATAAAGAAGTTTGTTTTTGTTTTTGTTTTTTTTTAGATTTTATTTATTTATTATGTACACAGTGTTCTGCTTGCATGTTTGCCTGCACGCCAGAAGAGGGCGCCAGATCTCATTACAGATGGTTGTGAGCCACCATGTGGTTGCTGGGAATTGAACTCAGGACCTCTAGAAGAGCAGCCAGTGCTCTTAACCTCTGAGCCATCTCTCCAGCCCCCGACATAAAGAAGTTTTAAAAGCATTTTTAAAAGGTTGTTCAGTCAAAGTGGAGGACTTAAATGGAATAGCCTTTCCTATAATTATAGCCAACTCACAGCTAAGAAGATATTTTTGCTACAGATTGATCTACAGAGTCTATTTTTGATATTTCAATTTTGTTCTGTTCATGTGAATCATGGCCATGTTATGAATAATGTGGTTTTTCAAGCCTGAGAAGTGGGGTGTTGCTTCCAGGTTTTGCCATTTTGGCAGGAAAAGAAATTGCTCCTCATTATACTAGGGCCAGAATGTGTAAAACCTGGCACATTGCTGGAGCATTCCTCTCCCTGCATTCTCCTCACAAATAAAATCTCCTCTAAGTCAGGAGAATGAATCACTCCACCTGCTACTAGGAGATAATCACCTTCACAGTGGAAGAGAACAACTGTTTTCACTGCTGCTTATAGAAAGAACACAGCATCTTAGGACAGGAAAGTAAGAACAGCACTGCTGCATAAGTACCAGCGGTAAAACTACAGCTTGCTAAGAAGATGAAAGAACCTGTCCTCTCTACACACACACACACACACACACACACACACACACACACACACACACACGAAGAGCACAAATTAACTGGGATACTATTATGTTACATAAAAATCAAAAGATAGGCCATGAATGATGTTGGGGCCCATCCCAGACATAAACCATTTCTCATACCAGAGTGGAGGTGTGAGAATGAAAACACAGCTCACAGGACTGTATTGAGAGGGAGTTTTCAGGGATCCTTCACGAAATCCTGAATTCACAACCTGAAAAATCACCCACGTTTATTCTCCAAACAGCTTTTATATCAAAACGTAAACTGAGGGGGAGTTCACTAGCATTCTGTTTCCTAGGTAGCGGGGAATGACTTAGGTCACGTCCATGCCCATGCTCATTTTGTCACATAGACTAAAAACCACCTCTTCCCCAGGCGACCGCCTAAATTGCAGTAGAAGAAGCAGAACGGCATTAGCATATCTTGGCCACTTGCTTAGGATGACATCAGGTTGTCTGACTATCAAAGGCTAGATGACCACCTTCTGTGTAGCAGGTGCAAATTGTGCCTTGCAGGTCTTAGAATTCTGACTGCCGTACAATGTGGGAATATGGGCCTGTATAATCCGGCCCTTAAAGAATGATGGTCAGGCTTTTACAGATCTTTATGAATTAAAGACCACCCGGGTATTTATATAGTGAGATCTAAGACAGCTAGGGCTAGACAATGAGACCCTATCTCGAAACCAACTAACTAAACAAATAAGGCATCATAATCATTATAGAAATCCTATCTCAAACTATCCAACGAAGTAATAAGCAACATCATCTTGAAGAAAAATCTGAACAAAGTTCTACGTTCTAAGATGATGAATTAAAAATATTTCCACCTAGGACCATGAGGGACTAGTCCACCCACTGAGACAGTGTGCCTGATCTAATGGGAGCTCATCAAATCCAGCTGGACCGGGACTGAACTAGCATATGATCAAACTGGACTCTCTCAATGTGGCTGCCAATGGGGGCAGACTGAGAAGCCATCAATAATGGCACTAGGACCTATCTCTTCTGCATGTATTATCTTTTTGGGAACCTAGTCTATTTGGATGCACACCTTCCTAGGCCAGGATGGAGTGGGGAGGGCCTTGGACTTACCACAGGGCAGGGTACCATGCCCTCTCTTAAGGAAGCAGGGGGAGGGAGGAGGGGAGGGGTAGGGGAGGAGTGGGAGGGGACTGGGAGAAGGGGAGGAAGTGTAAATATTTGAATGAAAAAAATAAAAGAATATGGAAAAAATATTTCCACCTCATTTCTGAAACTATTCCATTTTTTTAAAAAAAAATAATTCAATTGCAAGCTTAGACTGACATTTCTACTCAAGAGCCATGCTACTTTACATTGAGAAAAAAAGACTATTCAGAAGAAACCAACTAGATAGAGTGTAGAAAGTGTTTACTGAAGGGAAAAATAACAAGAAGCAGGCCAGTTGGATAAGAGAGCCCCAGAAAGGATCAGGAGTGTGAAACACCTGGTACCACATTAGAGAATTCTCACTTCAGGCTGAAAATGCAGTCAAAATAAAGTATTTTCATATCACTGATCATACTCTCTGTCTTACTGGCTTCACTTGACATACTAGCTGCTATTTCTGTTGTCCTAATTTGAGACTATCAAAGTCAGTATGTAGGCTGGATGTGGTGGCCCACATCTTTAATCACAGCATCCAGGAAGCAGAGGCAGGTGTATCTCTGTGAGTTTGAGGCCAACCTAGTCTAACTAGCAAGTTCTGAGGACAGCCAGGTCTATATAGGAAGATCTTTTCTCTATGATAATAAA
>PVIU01031272.1:0-15063 GCA_004026605.1 Ondatra zibethicus
AAAAAAACCCATCAACGAATAATTAAGAAAGAATAAATTGGAATGCCACCGGGTATTTCCTGTTGAAGTAATAAATCAAAATAATAATGATCAGTAGGTTATAAAGCTATGATGTGAAAATCACAAGGGTAATTTTATACCAGACAAGCTGAATGGAGAACAATAAGTCCAAAAATTAATCTATTTTAAATTTTATTTTATTATTAAGTATGTATATGGGCATGTGAGCATATCTGCATAGCTGTGTGCAGGTACCCATGGATGCCAGAAGAGAGCACTGGATCCACTGTGGCTTGAGTTATAGGCAGTCATAGCACCACATTGAATATGGTGAACCAAACTAGAGTCCTCTGCAAGAAGGAATGGCTCTTAACTACTGAACCATCCCTCCAGGTCCAAATGAGGGATAAGACACTACATAGCATCTAATGTAAGCCAATAGGATATACATCTTCAGAGTAAGTCCCCAGCTTGCATCTGACATAGATAAAGTCTTGTCTGCAAAGAAAAGTTTATGGGACATACCAAAAGGACAAATGGATCTATTAAATGACATTACAAGGATAAAAACAACAGAAATATACTATGAGAAGTCATAGAAGAGAGAAGAGAGGAAGTCATTACTGATTGAATGGTATCTAAGAATCCTTGAATTCAATTTTGGGATCTGAATTTTTCTTTCCAGATCATTTATGAGACAAATGATCTGAACCATGTTTGAAAATACTAAGAAAGTAGATAGAAGCAAATGTTTGCATTTAACATGTGATAAAATCAGCACTCTACTCACACCAGAAAGCACAAAAATATGTTGTTGTACAGGTATCTATATGAAAAATGTTTGCAAATGATGTGATGTCTGACTTTTCTCACAATTAGTCATTTCAGAAGGAGGTTTAGTGAAACAAGGAACAAGTCAATGAAAGCGAATTGGCTGATATTTGGAGAGTAACCTCTGAAGCCGGGTGAAGGGCCTTCATTACACTAGTCCCTGTACATGCATAGGATGTACATCGGATCTCCATAATATTTTTAAATAAAATATTACTGTAATTAAGCTTGATTATGTGGCAGGTTGGTAATTATGATCCAAGAGTTGGTTTCATGACAATTTTTAACATCTCAAAGACCTAGGAACTGAGCCACAGAGCTCTCTTTTAATGATTCTTACTTCTTAATATTCTCTTTAGCTTTTAATTATTACTAAAAACAGAAACATCCTCACAACTATAAAATCAATGCTAATGGGCAAATAACATTATTTTAAATACTTGACCCATGTAGGTTTCTGCTATTAGAGTAAGGTTTAGCAAGCATTTCCTATGTTCTACTATATAGAACACCATTACACATCACAGGTCCCCTAGGCAGGAACTTAACTCTGATACCTATGACCAACCAATCCTTAGATGCCATTCTAATTTTCATCAGTCAGGTCATGTAAAATTTTTATTTTTTTCTTAGTATAAATGATGGCCAGTTTTCTGCCTTACCCGAGATGGTTTCTTCTAAGTGTCTTCATGGCAAAATTACTACTTTGTTTGGAGGTAGTCCTGTGAAATAATGTGGATACTCTATCCCTCATTGATCTGTAAGTGGAATATTTTCTCCACCTACTTACTGTGGATTTGTTTCTTAAAGTTTTATTCAATCAGGATATTCTACCACTGCGGTAGAACTGACCTGAGCTGGTCTCAGGCTCTAACATTTCCTCTTCTTTATTTGCATAACTTGCTTTATTATAACAAAAGACACTTCAGGTTCATCTCCTGTTTTCCTTACCCAAGTCTTAGAATCAGTTATTCATCCTGAGACTCCCCATTCTCCCATCAAAAATGGCTTACAGAAGTCTGTAATAGAGTAGTCTCTGTGTTAAGTTCCCTGGCGGGGGGGGGGAGTTTATTCTTTCTATGTCATCTGTGCAGATATGTTTAAGTAGTATTGTATGTATGTATTGTCTTATTTATTTCTAGTATTCCTCTACTACCAGTGCAACAGGATTAATTGTGGATTTCTCCCTTTCCACACTTTTCTTTGTGCAGAGCTAAGAAAGGAACCTAGGATTTCATGTATGCTAAACAAGTTGTTACCGAATGAGCTACACCCCTGATGACAGACTTTTTATTCCTACCTCTAATACTGGAAGATTTCAATTCTTATTACACTTAATGTATCCACTTAATAACTTCTCTAAAGATCCATACTCTTTCATCGATGCTGCAACCCACTTCTCAGGAAGGTAGTCTCTGAACCTGTCTTAAGGATCAGCATACATACTTAGCTGCAGCTCTCCTGGGCTTGTCTCCCAGGCACATGTACTACACTGCATGGAAGCCTGCGTAACCTGCCCTGCAATTAGCACCTCATTTATAGATACTGATTTCCCATCGCACGCAACTTTCCCACATGATTTATATCCTTTGTCTTGCTTACTCACCATAACCCAAAGCATGATATGCCTTTGTGTAGAAACAGCTTTAACCCATCACGCTCTATCATTTTCTCATAGATGACATGACACCCAGACAGCCATTCCTTCAACTTTCCCACATCTAAAGCAACCTATGTAATATCCTGCTTTCCCTGATTTCCATACATGGCCACCTTTCCATGTGGATGTCCTCTTCTCATTTTCAGATTTGGTATCCTATGTAGTATCGCCCAAATCCTATAACCTTCCCTATGTCCTCAGCTCTCACCCCACTTATTGGTTACCCTCTTGCTGCCAATCCCTCCGCATTTCACTCAAATCTGATACCTTGGTTTGCACAGTCATCCATCTTATAGGACATCATCAACAGCTTAGCTTTTATTTTGTTTCCTTTTAAGTAAAATATCTACTTGGGGATGGTTATAGATTTACATAAACAAGTATAAGAAATTATTCAGAGCAATCCTCATATCTTATAAAACCACAAAATAGCATCACAAACCACATGATTTTCATTAACATAATTGAATGATAACATTGAGATTCTCCAAACTTGCATGTATTCATGCTTGCATGTACTTAGTTCTAGGCAATATTATCACATTTATACACCCATGTAGTTATACCATAGCCAACCCACAGACCAATTTCATCAGTGCCCAATTTACTCCTCTCATGCCTTCCTCTCACACAATTACTCTCTCAGCTTGTTGGAGACTACTAACTTGTTCTCCATTTAAGCAACTAAGGTATTTGATGTTTTACGTCTTAGTCTAGCAACTGATGCATGTCAAATATTCACCATGATTATGGACATAAGATGAAAGGAAAGGGAATGGAAGAGAATGTTAGGGCAGTCTTTAGAGAAGAGCAAGTCAGATAGGGCAGGCAGGAACCAAACCTTGTATACTGCGTCCTTCCTCTCTCTGTGTCTAGAATCTGTGTCCACACATGCCCTTTAGGAACCCAAAGTGAGGTTGTCCTCAGTGACAAAATGTGAATGAGACAGGCGATCTCTCTGACCTTCCTCAATCACTCTTCCTAGTCTGGAATTCAACCTAGTCACCCAAAATCAATTTCAATGAATAATTATTTCCACAGCTGTCAGTTCAATAACTAAGAATTTGTTACAAACTGAAGAGGCCTCACCATGAATTTCCAGTGCAGTGTTCGTTAGCTCTGCATGCCTTGGAGCTGCCCAGCCAGAGGTCCATTTCTAACACACTGCAAATTTTAGACTTTCAGCCCATTCTAGTTGCTCAGAGATTTATGGGTCTCTGTAGACGCTTCTTCTGGGTCTGTCAGCTTGTAGCCTGGATCTCACAGTCAATGACCTGTGGTCAACTGTTACAAACTTCAAGAAAAGGTTGTTTCTCTTAGACTTTTAAAAAATCAGTCCATTTGTAAATTGATGTAAGACTCATAAGTGCTATCTAAATGGGAAGTTACCCATCTATTTCCCCAGTAACTTTGTCTACAGGGACTTGTCAACAAGTTATAGCAAGGGAGAGGTCCTACTTTGTTATCATTTGCTTCCTTTTTCTTTTGATTTTCCGTTTAAAGAGTCGATCTGTGGCTGAGTGGTACTTCGTTGAAATACATGAAGCATAAATTGTAGGAAATATAAAACATAAAGTAAAGATTAGTACTACAAGCTTCAAGTTCTTAACTTCACAAAACAGATTAAGAACAGCACTCAGCCAAATTTCTGGGGGACTTCCTACATACTTAGTCTGAAGTTTAATTCTTGACTTTTTATGAAGGTCTAATAAGTAGAGCGCTCTGTTTTCAGCCAGTAACTTCCATGGAATGGTGATGGTCTGTGCCCACCTCACCCCTAATTATGTTTTAGCATTTTTCAGTGTCTATGAAATGACATATCTCCAAATCTCACTAGAAACTATTTGTTGTGAGGTGGGAAACTGTGCTTTCTATATCATTAGCATCCTCAAGCCTTGAGCCCATATAACAGGGCATGTTTTTAGTGCTCTAGAGAAAATGCATTATCTATTTCCTTGGCTCCCTCCTTTGCTTTTATTTCCGTTGTATTCTATATTTGAATATAAATCATTTTAAGTCCTTCATTTTTGGAAGAGGCATGTATTAGAAATTGGTGGCATACTGGCTAGATCTGGATAAGTTTTGCTTGTTCCATGTAACATATTAAAATAGTTCTAATAAATTACTTATTTGGAAGCCTAAGGCCCCTCTTCACATGTGACAGAAGGATGACCCAATGAAGCTGTTTTTCTAGATGGGTTGTAGCATGAAGGCCTGCTTGGGGTTTATGTCCTGCCCAGTCCCCCAGCCATTTAGTCCCAGAGAAAATCACACAGAAAATCTCCATACGTTATAAACTGATTGGCCCATTAGCTCAGGCTTCTTGTTAGCTCTTGTAAGTTATATTAAACAATTATCCCTATCTATGTTAGCCACATGGCTCAGTACCTTTCTCAGCGGGGCAGGTCACATCCTGCTTCTTCGGCGGTCCAGGCAGGAATGCCAAGAGAGCTCTTCCTGCTTCCCAGAATTCTCCTATTCTCCTTGCTCCGCCTCTACTTCCTGTCTGGTTGCCCACCCACACATCCTGGCTAATGGCCAATCAGCATTTATTTAAATCATGATTGACAGAATACAAACAATTCTCCCACACCAATGGGTCACTACTGGGCAGATTCAATCATTAGAGTTACATACCTGGGACCTTTCTACAGACCTCTATTGAGGTTAATAGACTCTAAAGAGCAAAATTATAAAAGAATAAACATGGAGACGAAGTCACTATAAGAAACAGTTTCCTGAACAGATCAGTAGTTCAAAACCTCGGTTACCCCAAGTGAGGCCCATAAAAACCTGCAAGAGACCACAAGTGAAACAATTACCTCCCTTCCCTTACACACAACAAGCTTGGTTCCAGAAGTTAAGTGACTTCCTTCAGATTCCATAGCCAGTGGGTGAAACCAGGATTCAAGTTCTACCCTACCCTGGTTCTAAAACTCACAGGGTAATGTCAGTGGCTTCGTTTCTTAAGAATCTTTTGTACTAACTAAATAGAAAATGAGATTCCTCCTCTTAATATAGAGAGTCTATTTTCACACTTATGTATTCAGAATTTTAGTACAGGCTTGTGATGACGGAAGCTTCTTTGGCTCCTTAAACAAAAAGCTGTCCTCTCTACCACCAGGCACAATACTGTTCCCACTCAACCAAATACAACTCTTTATTCTCCAATCAAAAATGTCCACTGGGCATGGACCCAACATGGAACAATTCCAGGAGTGGATTATGTCCTCAAAGGTGGCCCACATTTCACAGTTCGAGGCCTTCAAAGCACATTTGGTATAACAATAGAAATGTCAGTTTTCTGGAGAGGCTTAACTGCAGTTTCTTTTCCTACATACCCCAGAGATGACTTCGGCTTGAAGAATTCTCCAAAGGAAAGCAGCTTCCAACAGGTGTCAGGAAGCTGTAAACCATGCTACTGGTTGCTAATGGCTAGGATCAGAATACACAGAAGACAAACCCATCAAGCAGCCTCAGCGTAATATACAGGCAAATAAAGGCTGTTATCACTCTGGGGTTCTGAGGAACAATAGGGGCACTGAAGAAGTTCGGACCTGCACATTTCACATATACAGTTGTGGTTTTGCAGCCACATGCAAACCATAAGCCAAGTATGACTATTTATATTTAAATGAATTTTGATTAGCTGTGATTTAAAAATCAGTTCCTAGACGTGTTTAGAATAGTCAGTAGCACAAGAGTTTGAGTGTATGAAGTCAAGCTTTGTTCCTATTCTTGGGATGAGATCTCTAGTTAAGAGACTCTGCAGATGTATTCCAGGGATGATAGGTCTAAGTCTAAGAAGCAAACACAGCTATCTAGGGACTATGGTGACTGTGAGCTGTAGACTGTTTATACTTTGGGGACAGACACCTTCTCCAGAGAGAAGAATAAAGCCTCCAACATGATCTGCTAAAGAAGATTATATGTTGATGGTTGTGCTGGAAACAATATGTGGCTGCAAATACGGAAATGTTATTCTTTCCTCTGCCCTTGAAACATTTTTTAGATCTTAATTTCTCTGGTTCCTCTCTCCTTCCACCATATGGATCCCTGAGATTGAACTCGGGTCCCCAGGATTGCGACAGGAGCTTTTATTCACAGAGCCATCTTGTCTGCTATACCCATCGCTAACCTTTCCATTCAAGCACTGTCTTTATGGGTAAAGCACCAAAGTTATATTTTATTGCTTTGGAAACTTTGTTTAAAATTCTGTCTCAGTAGCCTGTTACTCTACTGAGTAACACCTTGTTTCTTTGGTTTGTGGAGAAGGATTATGGGAAATGCACACATCTAACACCCCACATCTACTCGTAATTTAGCTGGGTGCAGAAAAATGACTAGCTGATTCTCTCAACTTCAGGTGATGAAAATTTAACTGCTGCAAACTGAAAACTGACTATATGTGAAATTCCTGCCTTCAGACCCAAAGGGACAACACCACACACTAAGCAAGGTTCTGCTGGTTGTGCGATTGGAGACACCTGTGATCCTGCTCCATTCTCAAGTATAGAACAGTGTTCAGGAAGTGACCTTGGCTGGTGGTGTCTCTTAATCAATTAGTGATGTGTTAATGTCTCTGGGAAAGGGGAGGATTAATTCTAGAAATATCAATCTTGTCTTTAATAGTTTTTTCTAAAGTGGCTATTCTTATAACATTATAGCTGCGTCTCTTAAAAAAATCTATTAAAAATCAACAAAGACACTTCTATACATACAATATAATCATATTAATTTAGTATAAATATACTTTTTTTCATTTGAGGTGAATCTTCCCCTTGTTTCATATATTCCAGACATTCAAATTACATTTATTTTAATCAAAAGTCATTGGATAATGAGGGATGAAGATAGGGCTTGTCTGTTTAGAGCACTGACTGTTCTTCCAGAAGACCCAGGTTTGATTCATAGCACTGATATGTTGACTCACAATTGTCTTCAAGTCCAGTACCAGGGGATCCATTACCCTCTTCTCACCTCCACTGACACCCTGGCACCAGACATGAATGTGACACATAGACATATATGCAAGCAAAACACCAATAAGCAAAATAAAATAACAAAACAGAAAGAAAAAATTCTTTGGACGAGAAGATGAGGTACAATATGCAGATTTTTCTTTTTTATTAGTCTTTCTTTTCTTCTTGGGCTTCTCAACTTACATAATAAAAGAAAGGGAGAAAGACCATTTAGTTTCAGGCTTATAATAAATGTAGGAAATCAAAACACCTCATGCAAAATAAAACTATATCCGATTGCCACTTTAGATGAAAATCTTTGAATGTGATTTTTTAAATCACAGCAGTTCCAACTATCAGCTAGGTTATTTAGTATTTTAACTGAAATTATGAAGAGGATAGAGAAAAATGCTGTCTTTTTCTCTAGTAAGAAATGAAATTAGAGCCAGTGCTTTGGGTAAGATGGCTCAATGGGTAAAGGCACAAGTACTTGCCACCAAGCCTGATGATCTGAGTTAGATCCCCATGACCTGCTACCAGTTGTCCTCTGATCTCCACATGTGTACTGGGGCTCATGCCCCCACTTCCATGCCATCAATCAATCAAGCAATAAAAAGTATAATAATTTCTTGAAGAAAAACAATTGAACTTGGTGCACAGTCAATCAGTAGAAGAGTTACACACCTCTATTATTTTTTCTGGTCCCACTTCCTTTCTGCCCACATAGCAAGTAGTTTGCTGAGGTGACAAGTGAGAGCAACAGCCACAACACATTTTTTTTTAAGCTGTAGAACTATGTTTCCTGCTTGTTCATTTCCCTCTTTCTTACTTGAATAGAAATTGTCCAAGAGTCACATGGCACACTGAGATCTATTTTCTGTCTCAGAACAAAACCAAACACTAAATGGAATTACAAAGCCAGGTCAGACAGCCTATGTGTGCACTTCTCAAAATCTGGTTTGTGATAATGGCATATATTATTTATCCAAATTACATCCTTTAGTCAGAGCCACTGATGGTGTCTCCTGCTCAATAAAATAGTCTTCTGTATATAAATTCCACATCCCTGAGAGGGTTGGGCGCATATACATGATCAGGTTCCTGATTTTGATTTTTGTACAATTCTCAGGAATACCATAACTCCCATCAGAATTAGAGTCTTTATCAATGATACATTATAACAGCAGGATTGCCCCAACAGTTTCTCTTCCATCAGCTTTAAATGTTGTGGCTCCTAAGTACTGGACTGGAAAGCCCCCAAAAGATCTTATAGCTGGCATGGTCTGATCCTGTGGGGATAACACTACCTGTTTGTTTTTGTAATCTCTTGCCATTGTTCCCCTCCATAGTGACATCATGCTGTGATTCCATGTGACAGTATTCTGCTTCCAGTGTTGTTCCCAAGTCTAAGCCTCATAGACAAATATGAGCTAGTTTAAATTTTCCACCAGGAGACTGGATATACGGTTTGGGTAGCCATTATAAACCAGTCATGGCAAGTAGTAGGAAAGCAAGGTAGTATTATTTACCTCATGTACCAAGTTCCATTTCTGTCCATCTGAGAAAAAACCCTCAGACCAAAAGGAGCTTAGGGAGGAGTGGGTTGGTTTCAGCTTACAAACTGCAGCACATCATTGAGAAAAGTCCAGTCAGGACCTCAAGCTAGAACTTGAAACAAGACGATGGGGGAATACTGAGTGGTGGCTTTCTTACCCGTTCTCATACTCACTCATACTACCTTTCATCTCATTTAAAATTTGGTCCAGGACCAGCTAGTTACCCAGCAAATAGCACTGCCCACAGAGGACTAGGGCCTTCTATGTCAACTGTCAATCAAAACAATCTCCACAGGGCAATTTCATTGGACAGTTCCTCAATAGCGGCTTTTCCCTTAGGTGACTCTAGGGCATGTGGGGTTAACAATTAAAGGTAACGGGAAAAGATGTAACACGTTTTAAACCAATGCCTGTTTTTATTAGTGTCTAGTCTGCTGTGCAAGACTCTTCTTCTGGGTTTGCTGAACAGCTCCAGGCTTTACACAGCATCCTCTCGGAGGCAGTGGGGAAAGGTAAAAGGGTGGGCTCCCACCTCCCATCTGTGCTTTCTTCTGCATGACTATAATTCATTCATACTTCTAGGGTAGGATTTACATTTTTATATGACAATGAAATCTTGGTCCTCAGAGAATGAAAAGATGATCCAAAGATAAAGAAGAAACTGTTTTCAAGACACACATTTGATTATATGTGACATAAATAAAGAATTCTCCCAAGCTATCATTTAGAAAAGGCCAGAACTAAAAACATACAAATTAGTAACATTATATAGACTAAAAAGGATATATATGCATCTGATAATAATTAGTGATAAAAGAGTTCATGTTTTTGAAGAACAGTGGGGAGGGGTATATGGGAGGGTTTGTAGAAAAGAAAGGGAAGGGATAAATTAAATTATAATTTCAAAAATAAACAAATGAATAAACAAAAAGAAAATATACAACCCAGACTGGGGATATATTTCAGAGACTGAACACTTTCTTAGTATATGTAAGGCCATAGTTTCAACTCCCAGCACCGCAAAAGCAAACAGTCCCATTGATAATAAACAAAAGACAAAAAAAAAATGGATCCCTTCCATGGATACCGAACACCTAGTGATAACAAATGTATCATGCACATCTTCTTGTTTCCTTGGCTCTCCACAGTTTTGAGTTTATTAGGAGAAGATGCTATGTTATGTGTCATTAGGGAATTGGAAGCTGAAACAATGGCAAAACACCACCACACACCTTCCAGAACGTTCGAAATCATAAACCAACAACATTAAATTTGGACAAGAACACAGAACAATATAAACACTTCTCTACCATATGTGGGAAACCAAAATGCCACAGGAACTTCACAAGACATTTAAAACAACTACAAAATATGGAGGAGAAAAATTGATTTGTCTTCCAAACCCTGAACATTTACTTCCAAACTTTGATGAAACAGGGCTAATGTGGTCTGGCTTAATAAACTCAAACCAAATGCTTGCTAGCTTTCAGCACAACTATAAAAGATGAGAATGCAAAATTACTGCTTGTAGAGGCTGGAAAAACAGCTCAGTTGCTAAACTGCTTGCCTTGCAAGCATGAGTACATGAGTTCAATTCCCCAGAACTCATAAAAAAAAAAAGACAGGTGTGGTGTTACATACTAATAATCCCAATTCTGGAAAGGCACAGATGAGAAGATCCCTGGGGCTCACTGTATAGACAGTCTAGTTTATTCGATGAGTTCTAAAGCAAAGAGAGATCCTGTCTCAGAAAACAACAACAGAAAAAAATCAAAACAAACAAAACAAAATAATCAGTAGATGGTATCTTAGATTGTCTTTTGGCCTACACACATATGTACGCATACACACATATACAGACACGCACACACATGCACACACATACACCACATGCTCACACAGGTTGACACACACACATGTATATACGCACCTTGATGCATATGAACACACACATACACAAATATACAAATAAAAATAATAAACAATAAAAATTACTGCTCGATCTTAGAGCTGTCAAGGCTCTAACTCCTCTAAGATGGGTGAATACACAACAGTACCTTTAAATACTCTCTCTCTGTTTAATAGTTTTAAATTTTCTTGGCCTGAGCATTTTTCTTTATAACTCAACCACATTCATAACAGATTTAGCCAAAGTAAGTGAAAATCTATATTGCAAACAACTGGCAAGCGAGCGCTCACTGAAGCATTCCCATTGTGATGTTTAATTACTGGAAGTTATAGCATCTTTCAAATATAACATGTATTTCTTCATTTTTTTTTAGGTTTTACTGCAAAGACATTGTACAAATAATAGCCTTTCTCTGGATAAAGCTTGGACCATATCTTGGTATTTTTGAATAGGCGATGGATACCGCTGACATTTATTTTTCTTATGCAGAATTTCTTTTTTGTTTTGTTTAGCTACCAAAATTTTATCATGCTCTATTAGGGGACACAAAATGAATTGTAGTCTAGCAAATTCTCTCTAGCTCCCTGTTGTCAAGAATACATATGTATTATCCTTGCAGAAGGGAAAAGTATGCATTAAAAACTCCTTTTAGCCAATCCCCTGCCACTTCTTCATCTTCAGCTACCATTCAGCTGAGGGGAGCTAGACGTTATATTTTTGTGAGCATAAAAATTTTCCTATGTCTTTGTCTTTAGTTTCCTTTGATGAGATAAATGATCCCTTTAATGGGAAGAAAAGCACCTGGGGACTGGGGGAAATGTACAGGAAGAACTCCAGACAATATCGCTCAATAAATATACATCAGATGAACTGTGAATGAAGGTGAGGCAGAGTCCCACAATGCCTAAAGTCAATGTGATGTGTTTATTATAGGAGATGCTGAGAGGCAAGTTAATAGACTCTGGGGGGAGACTCCAATTCCAGCAAGATTTTACAGTCTGTCAAATCATTCTAGCTTTAGTGTAAGTAGAATCCTAATGATGCATGCTTTATATGTCAGTTACACCAAGTATAAGAAGTAGAGCTTATTGCTCTTAGTGTCTCGGGGAAGCAGAGTGAAGATCACTGCACAGAATGGGAAAGCTTTGCCCACATAACATGAGTTTTAGCCTGTTCGTGGCCCTGGTGGGAGTATAGAACGAAGACCCACAGGGAGGGAGAAATAGTTCAGTCTAGTAAAATAGTCCTCTAAAATAAGGAATTTTAGGGGTATCTGTGATGACTGGCTGTAACTGTCCACGTGATACAGCCTAGAACCAGATGGAAAGAGATTCATAAAAGCATTGCCTACATTGGGTTGGCCTGTGGGCATGTCAGTGGGAGAAGATCTTAAATTAGCTGTTGTGGGGAGCACTGTTTTCTGGCTTTGGGTCCTGAACTGTGTGAGACTAGAGAAAGACAGCTGAGTAATGCCCATGCCAAACCTTCCTCTTCTCTCTGCTCCTGAGTGTGGCTGGGGTGGGGCCAACTGCCCCAAGCTCCCACCACTGTGATTCCCCTGCGATGGACCATAATCTGGAATAGGAAGATTGCCTTTTTTATCAGGATCCTTTATCACAGCAACAGAAATGAAATAGAATAATGCCCAAATAAATGTATTTCAGCAGGTCACTAAAGATTTCACTCCTTGGACGTGTATGTTGCTGTATTTAAAAGAGTTCTAAGTTACATCATTATGACTTTTTTTGGTTTTTCGAGACAGGGTTTCTCTGTTCATTATGACTTTTTAAAAGATGTTTATTTCTATTGTTTTTAATTCTCTCTGTGTGATCTCTCTCCTTCTCCCCTGTCTTTCCCCACCTTTCTCCCTCATCTCTCTCTCTCTGTCTGTCTCTGTCTTTCTTCCTCCCTTCCTCCCTCCCTCTCTCTCTCTCTGCGCACATATGAGAGTTGGCACTTGCAGAAGTAATGGGTATTAGAGCCCAAGGCAATTGAAGTTAAGGATGGTTTATGAGGTACCTGATGTGGGTGCTGGGAATTGAACTTAGGTCCCCTGGAAGAGAAAGTGTTTTAGCTGATGGATCATTTTTCCAGCACCCACTACAAAGTCTGTGAAAATCGCAAATAGTTATGCTAGTTGTAACTAAGTCTCAGGGTTTTGTTCTAGGGAGAATCCATTAATGTTCTGAAGGGAATATACAGGTATATTTAACTCCTTTAGATGCAAAGACTGATGCAGTGTTGATTCTGTTCTTCGTTTTCATTTTCCATGATAGAATGACTTGAACTACTCTATCTACTTTTATTTAGTCAAGTTTGGGAGACTGACTGTTTTCAGTCCCCCAATCTAATGCTCTGCTGGATACTGAAGTGCCTCTGAAGACCAATCCTAACACCTGCCTCCAAGCTGTCTCATTCAATCAACTCAGGTCAAGGCGAGGCAAAACACCTCACAGAACTCAAAGGCAGACCGAAGAAAGGGCAATCCATGAGAATGGCAAAGGAAAAAGGATAAAAAGTCTTTAAGGCAGTCTTCCCTTCCTCCTCACTAGAATGTTCCAGAGGAGTGGAATTCCATAGAGAAACGAATCTATCACAAGGTGGCCAAGATACTGCCCCCCTCTGTCACACACACACACACACACACACACAATATCTATAGTTCTGGTATGGTTTGGTTGCTGTTTCTAATGTCCAGTTCAAATGACCAAATAACCCCAAATCAGAAAATCTTACAGCCTAATAAACCTCTGTACAGTAACTTTCTGTCAGTTACATTAATGGCTGTCAGGGTCCACTATGAAGGAGGCCTATGAAGCTTACAAGAGTATTTCTAAGGAAAGGAATCAACTATGCTAATTAGGATCATCTGCAACCCCCTATTGGGTTTTTCCCCTATAGCTCATGATGACAATTCATGTTAAGTCTAAAATCAAAGTCATTGTCCTTCTATTACTGACATTTTCCATGCCTTCCACTTTGAAGTGATTCTTCTTATAGCCTTTTCTTTGTTTACTTTGTCCATCTTCAATGTTCAGCAATAGAGAGATCCTGATGAACTTTTGGCTATCCAAAAAGTATTTTATAGGATCATTAAAAATAATGATGCTATAAAAGCTGTTGTTCAATAAATATATTATTTTTCCACATTGTTTATGGGAATACTAAATGTTTAGTCATTGTTCACTGTGGGCTCAATACTACACATGACATCAAAGGCAAAACTCATTAATATATGCTAACGTTACTGATTATACAGTATTTAATACTTGCATAATAAATAATTGCATATAAATTTCCTATATACCAAATGACTTTCATTTTTAATAAAATAAAAATTATCTAAGTGTGTAAACCCTCATGTGGGATAAACGTTTTTCTTCTGCAAAGCTGAGAAAACTTGCAGAAACAGCTTAGCTGCCTCTCTGAAAGTTCCTGTCATATGTGCTTGTCTCTCTCTTTCCAGAGTCCAAATAAACAATTCTCGCTTGTCAGTTCCAATAACTACCTCAGTAAATATTCGTCCTTACTCCCTTTAATTCAGTAGAGAATTTAAAGATACCATTGATAGAGACAAAATCAAATTGCAGTTTTGCAACTGTAGACAAACTTGGCATTTGCTCTCCTAACAAATGCTTTATTGTGTGCTGGCCCCAGCGGCAAGTGCTGAAGGATGCTGAGTGGGCAGAATGCCATTTCCTAGTTCGGAATATTCTCCCACACCGAGTTCCCTAATATCTTACAGTGGTAGATAACTATAATCCTAATAGCAATAAAAATAATAACTAGCATTTTAAATAAACTGTGCTCATAAAAGTTTTGAGGTTTGTTTGTTTTTGTAAAGTGGCATCATATCTTCAGTAGTCATCAATTATTTTTATGTTTATTAAAAAACTAATGTTTCAGATAGCTTGATAGGTAGATTTTTTATCACAAAGGTGGTGTAGGAGGGTCTTCTGTTTGTATATTGGCCTCATTGGTTAAATAAAGAAAACTGCCTTGGCCTTTTGGTAGGACAGCCCTTAGGTGGGCGGAGTAGATAGAAGGGAATGCTGTGAGAGAAAAGGCAGTGGAGCAGACGCCATGCTTCTCCAGCACAAGATGGACACTGGTTAGACTCATGCCGGTAAGCCACAACTCAAGTGG
>PVIU01031273.1:0-15045 GCA_004026605.1 Ondatra zibethicus
CCCACTCCTTCCCTTCTTTCTTCTCCTTCCCCCTCTCCTCTTCTCCCAACCCCACCTCTATCCCCATCCCTGTATACCTAACTTTTGCATGGCAATCTTGTTTGCTTCCAATTTCCAAGAGGATCTATATATGATTTTCTTGGGTTCACCTTGCTATTTGGCTTCTCTGGGCTTGTGAGCTATAAGCTTATGCCCTTTGTTTTATGGCTAAGTTCCACTAATGAGTGAATACATATCGTTATCGTCTTTTTGAGTTTGGGTTATCTCACTCAGGATAGCATTTTCTATTTCCATCCATTTGCATGCAAACTTCAAATGTCATTGTTTTTTTACCACTGAGTAGTACTCTAATGTGTATATATTCAACATTTTCTTCATCCATTCTTCCATTGAGGGGCACCTCGGTTGTTTCCAGGTTCTAGCTATGACAAATAATGCTGCTATGAACATAGTTGCACAAATGCTTTTGTAGTATGATTGGGCATCTCTTAGGTATATTCCCAATGGTATTGGTGGATCCTGAGGTAGATTGATTCCCAATTTCCTGAGAAACCGCCACACTGATTTCCAAAGTGGTTGCACAAGTTTGCATTCCCACCAGCAATGGATTAGTGTTCCCGTTACACCACATCCTCTCCAGCATAGGCTATCATTGGTGTTTTTGATTTCAGCCATTCTGACAGGTGTAAGATGGTATCTCAAAGTTGTTTTGATTTGCATTTCCCTGATCGCTAAGGAAGTTGAACATGACCTTAAGTATCTATTGGTCATTCGAACTTCTTATGTTGAGAATTCTCGGTTCAGATCATTACCCCATTTTTTTAATTGAGTAATTTAGAATTTTAATGTCTAGTTTCTTGAGTTCTTTGTTTATTTTGGATATCAGACCTTTTTCAGATGTGGAATTAGTGAAGATCTCCTCCCATGCAGTAGGATGCCTTTTTGTCTTAATGACAGTGCCCTTTGCTTTACAGAAGCTTCTCAGTTTCAGGAGGTCCCATTTATTCATTATTGCTCTTATTGTCTATGTCACTGGGGTTTTACATAGGAAGTGATCTCCTGTGCCCATGTACTGCAGGCTACTTCCCCCTTTCTCTTCTATCAGGTTAAGTGTTGTCGATTAATATTGAGGTCTTTAATCCATTTGGATTTGAGTTTTGTACATGGAGATAAGTAAGGATCTATTTTCATTCTCCTACAGGTTGACAACCAGTTATGCCAGCACCATTTGTTAAAGATGCTTTCATTCTTCCATTGTATACTTTCAGCTTCTTTGTCAAATATGAGGTGTTCATAGGTTTGTGGATTAATATCCGGGACTTTGATTTGATTCCATTGGTCAACATCTCTGTTTTTATGCCAATACCACAAGGTTTTCATTACAGTAGCTCTGTAATAGAGTTTGAAGTCAGGGATGGTAAAGCCTCCTGAAGTTCCTTTATTGTATAGGATTGTTTTGGCTATCCTGGGCTTTTTGTTTTTCCATATAAACTTAGTTATTGTTCTCTCAAGGTCGTTGAAGAATTTTGTTGGGATTTTGATGGGGATTTCATTGAATCTATAGATTGCCTTTTGTAGAATTGCCATTTTTACTATATTGATCCTACCAATCCAGGAGCATGGGAGATCCTTCCATTTTCTGGTATCCTCTTCAATTTCTTTCTTCAAGGTCTTAAAGTTCTTGTGAAATAGATCTTTTACTTCCTTGGTTAATGTTACCCCAAGATACTTTATGAGATTTGTGGCTATCCTGAAAGGTGATGTTTCTCTGATTTCCCTGTCTGCTTCTTTATCCTTTGTGTATAATAGGGCTACTGATTTTTTTTGAGTTGATCTTGTATCCTGCCACATCACTGAAGGTATTTATCAGCTGTAGAAGTTCTTTAGTAGAGTTCTTGGGGTCATTTATGTACACTATCATATTATCTGCAAATAACAAAAGTTTGACTTCTTCCTTTCCAACTCAAATTCCCAAGATCTCCTTATTCTGTCTTATAGCTATTGCTAGAACTTCAAGCACTATATTAAAGAGATATGGGGAGAGTAGACATCCCTGTCTTGTTCCTGATATTAGTAGAATCGCTTAAAGTTTCTCTCCATTTAATTTGATGGTAGCTGTTGGCTTGCTATATATTGCTTTTATTATATTTAGATATGAACTTGTATCGCTAATTTCTACAAGACGTTTATAATAAAAGGGTGTTGAATTTTGTCAAATGCTTTTTCAGCATCAAATGAAATGATCATATGGTTTTTTTCTTTCAGTTTATTTATATGATGGATTACATTGATAGATTTCCATATGTTGAACCAGCCCTGCATCTCTGGGATGATAATGGATGATTTTTTTGATGTGTTCTAGGATTCTGCTTGCCAGTATTTTATTTAGAATTTTTGCATCGATGTTGATGAATCATGTTGGTCTGTAATTCTCTTTAATGGTTGCGTCTTTGTGCAGTTTCGGTATCAAAGTAAAAGTAGCTTCATAAAAAGAGTTTGGTAATGACCCTTCTGTTTCTATTATGCGAAACACCTTAAGGATTATAGGCGTTAGCTCTTCTTGGAAGTTTTGGTAGAATTCTGCATTAAAACCATCTGGTCCTGGGCTTTTTTTGGTTGGGAGGTTTTTGATTACAGCTTCTATTTCCTCGCGACGTATAGGTCTATTTGTATTGTTCACACGGTCTTCATTTAATTTCGGTATATGGTAATTGTCTAAAAAACTGTTCATTTCTTTTACATTCCAATTTTGTGGATTACAGGCTTTTGTAGTAAGACCTAATGATTCTCTGAATTTCTTCAGTGTCTGTTGCTATATCCCCCTTTTCATTCCTGATCTTGTTAATATGAGTGTTCTCTTTCTGCCTTTTGATTAGTTTGGATACCGGTTTGTTGATCTTGTTGATTTTCCCAAGGAACCAGCTCTTTGTTTCATTGATTCTTTGGATTGTTTTCTGTGTCTCTATTTTGTTGATTTCATTGCTCAGTTTGATTATTCCCAGTCTTCTACTTCTCCTGGGTGAGTCTGCTTCTTTTTTTTTCTAGAACTTTTAGGTGTACTGTTAAATCTCTAATGTGTGCTTTCTCCGTTTTCTTTAGTGGGCACTAAGTGCTATGAACTTTCCTCTTAGCACTGCTTTCATAGTGTCCCTTAGGTTGTGGTACATTATGTCTTTATTTTCGTTGAATTCAAGGAAGACTTTAATTTCTTTATTTCTTCCTTGACCCAGGAGTGGTTCAGTAGTTGACTCTTCAGTTTCCATGAATTTGTAGGCTTTCTGGGGGTGGAATTGTTGTTAAATTCTAACTTTACTCCATGATGATCCGATAAGACACGGTTGGTTACTCCTATCTTTTTGTATCTGTAGATGTTTGCTTTGTTACCGAGTATGTGTTCAATTTTTGAGAAGGTTCCATGAGATGATGAGAAGAAGGTATATTCTTTCCTGTTTGGGTGGAATGTTCTATAGATGTCTATTAAATCCATTTGATTTATTACATCTGTTATTTCTCCTATTTCTCTGTTAAGTTTCTATCTGGTTGACCTGTCCATTGGTGAGAGAGGAGTATTGAAATCTCCTACTATTAGTGTTTCGGGTTTGATGTGTGCTTTAATTTCTAGAAATGTTTCCTTTATATATGTGTATGCTTTTGTATTAGGGGCATATATATTCAGGATTGAGACTTCATCCTGATGGGTTATTCCATTTAAGAGTATAAAATATCCATCTCCATCTCTTTGATTGATTTTAATTTGAAATCGATTTTGTTCGATATTAGTATAGCCACACCTGCTTGTTTCTTAGGGCTGTTTGATTGAAAAACCTTTTCCCAAACCTTTACTCAGAGATAATGTCTGTCTTTGTGGTTGAGGTGTGTTTCTTTAAAAAAAAAAAAGAATATTGGATCCTGTTTTTGTATCCATTCTCTTAACCTGTGCCTTTTTATAGGTGAATTGTGTCCAGTGATATTAAGTGATATTAATGAACAGATGTTATTAACTGTGGTTATGTTTTTAGGGTTGTAGAGTTTTTGTGTTTCCCTTCTTTGAGTTGTGCCAGTGGAGGGCTGTTAGATGTCTGTGTTATTATGGCTGTTGCTTGCTTCCTTTAGATGTGGTTTTCCTTCTAGTACTTTCTGTAAGGCTGGGTTTGTGGCTATGTATTCCTTAAATTTGCTTTTATCCTGAAATACCTTGTTTTCTCCATCGATAGTGAATGGAAACTTTGCTGGATATAGTAGTCTGGGCTTGCATCCATGGTCTCTTAGTGTCTGCAGCACATCTATCCAAGACCTTCTGGCTTTCATGGTTTCCATATAGAAGTCAGGTGTAATTCTGATAGGTTTACCTTTATTCTTTTCTTGGCCTTTTTCCTTTGAAGCTCTTAGTATTCTTTCTTTATTCTGTATGTTTTGTATTTTGATTATTATATGGTGAGGGGATGTCTTTTTTTATCCAATCTATTTGGTGTTCTGTATGCTTCTTGTACCTTCATAGGCATATCCATCTTTAGGTTGGGAAAGTTTTCTTCTATAATTTTGTTGAATATATTTTCTGGGCCTTTGAGCTGTGCTTCTTCTCCTTCTTATACCCCTATTATTCTTAGGTTTGGTCTTTTCATGGTGTCCCAGATTTCCTGGGTGTTTTGTGTTAAGAATTTGTTGGATTTGTTGTTTTCTCTGATCAATGAGTTTATTTTCTCTATAGTACCTTCAGCGTCTGAAATTCTTTCTTCTATCTCTTGTAGTCTGTTGATTATACTTGACTCTGCAGTTCCTGATCGTTTACCCATATTTTCCATCTCCAGCCTTCCCTAAGTTTGTGTTTTCTTCATTGCCTCCATTTCAGTTTTTAAGTCTTGAACTGTTTCCATTACCTGTTTCATTTCTTTTTATTGGTTTTCTACGGTATCCTTGATTAATTTATTCATTTCTTCTAACTTTTTGTTAGTTCTGTCATCCATTTCTTCAAAGGAGTTCTTTTTTACCTCTTCTTTAATGGTCTCTATCACTTTCATAAAGTTACATTTAATGTCGATTTCTTCTACTTCTTCTGAGTTAGGTTCCTCAGGTTTTCCTGTTGAGTACTCATTGGTTTCTGGTGTTATCATGTTGATTTTCATGTTGTTGGAGGAATTCTTGGATTGACGCAAACACATCTCTTCCTTTGATTTCAGTCAGTGGAGTCTCAGTGGGAGGGGACCTCCCAGGATGGCTTGTACACACTCACCCCTCTGGATAGCTGATCTCAGCGCAGGAAGAGGAAGTCCCATCTGGACTTCCGATCCTTCTGGACCTCCAATCTCAGCACAGGAAGAGAGAGTGCTGTGGTTTCCAAGCCCCACAGAGGAAGGGACGATCTTGTATGGGGTGGGTGCAGGTTCCTGTGGAACAAAGAGTCCCGTGGGGACCTTACAGTCAGGTGCTCACAACCTTACCAGTTTGCATCCTGATCTCAGCACAGGAAGAGAGAGTGCTGGGGTTCCAAAGCCCCACAGAGGAAAGGGCGATCTTGCAAGGGTGGTGCAGGGTCCCGTGGAGCAAAGAGGCCTGCAGGGATCTTACTGCCAGGTGCTCACAGCCTTACCAGTGTGTGCCTCCGATCTCAGCACAGGAAAAGAGAGTGCTGGGGTTTCAAGGCCCTACAGAGGAAAGGGTGATCTTGCAGGGGGCGGGGAGTGCAGGGTCGTGTGGAACAAAGAGGACCGCAGGAACCTTACTGCCAGGCGCGCACAACCTTACCAGTGTGAGCCACAGATCTCAGAACGACAATTAAATTGTCTTATAAGCTGCAAGGGAATTGAAGCTTTCATCAAAAACCTCCCAATATAAAAGTTCAGGACAGGATTGTTTTATTACCGATTTCTACCAGAACTTCCAACCTATACTCCTCAGCATGTTCCACATAATAGAAACAGAAGTAATGTTGTCAAACTCTTTTTATGAAGCTGCAGTTACCCTGATACAAACCACACAAAGACTCAAATGAGATAATTAGAGACCAATTTCATTCATGAACCTGTAAACAATAATACTCAATAAAATCCTGACAAACTGAATCCGAGAACCCATCAAAAACAATAACCACCATGATTAAGTTGTCTTCATCCCAGAGATTCAGGGATGGTTCAACATAACAAAAATCTATCAATGTAATCAATCATATAAGTAAACTGAATGAAAAAATACATATAATCATCTCATTAGATGGTGAAAAAGCATTTGACAAAATCCAGCACCCCTTCATGATAAGGATCTTGGTGAGATCAGTAATAGAAGGAACACATCTAAACGTAATAAAAGCAATATACAGCAAGTAGATAGCCAACATCAAATTAAATGGAGAGAAATTCTAACTATTCCACTAAAATCAGCAACAAGACAAAGCTGTTAAGGAAAATGTGGTACATTTACACAATGGAGTACTACACATCAGAAAATATAATGACATCTTGAAATTTGCAGGCAAATAGATGGAGCTAGAAAATATTATTTTGAGTGAGATAACCCAGACCACAGCAATTATCATATTACTCACTCATAAGTGGTTTTTTAAACATAAAGCAAAGAAAACCAGCCTACAAATGACAATTCCAGAGAACGTAGATAACAATGAGGATACTAAGAGAGACATACATGGATCTAATCTACATGTGAAGTAGAAAAAGACAAGATCTCCTGAGTAAATTGCGAGCATGGGTACCATAGGAGAGGGTTGAAGGGGAGGGGAGAGGCAGGGAGTGAAGCAGAGAAAAATGTAGAGCTCAATAAAATCAATTTTAAAAACTAAAAATAAAAGATAAGGCTGTTTACCCTCTCCATGTCTCTTCAACATAGTTCTTAAAGTTCTGGCTATAGTAAAAAGACAATAAAAGGAGATCAAAGGTATTCAAATTGGAAAGGAATAAGTAACTTTAGTTATTTGCACATGATTTGTTAGTATATATAAGTGACCCCCCCAAACTCACCAGGGAACTTCTACAGCTGATAAATACCTTCAGTAATATGGCAGTATACAAGATAAACACAAAAAAATCAGAAACCCTCATATATACAAATGATAAAGAAGCTGAGAAAGAAATCAGAGAAACATCACCTTTCACAATAGCCACAAATTAGGGTAACACTAACCAAAGACGTGAAAAACCTATTGGACAAGAACTTTAAGTCTTTGAAGAAATAACTTGAAGAAGATACCAGAAAATGGAAAGATCTCCCATGCTCTTGGATACATAGGATCACCATCATAAAAATGGCAATCCTACCAAAAGCAATCTATAGATTCAGTGCACTTTGCATAAAAATCTCAACACATTTTTCCACAGACCTTGAAAGAAAAATAATCAACTTCATATGGAAAGCCAGAAAACTTGGGATAGCCAAAACAAACCCGTAGAACAAAGGAACTTCCTAAGGCATCGCCATCCCTGACTTCAACCTCTATTACAGAGCTACAGTAATCAAAAGAGCTTCATACTGACAAAAAACAGAGAGGTTGGCCAATGAAATCTAATCAAAGACCCAGATATTAATCCACACACCTATGAACACCTGATTTTTGACAAAGAAGATAAAATTATACAATGGAAAAAAGAAAACATCTTCAAGAAATGGTACTGGCATAACTGGATGTCAACATGTGGAAGGATAAAAATAGATCTATATCTATCCCTATGCACAAAACTCAAGTCCAAATGGATTAAAGATCTCAATATAAATCTGAGCACACTGAACCTGACAGAAGAGAAAGTAGGAGTAACCTTCAATGCATGGTCATAGAAGACCACTTCCTTAACATAACTCCAGTAGTGCAGATACTGAGAGCAACAATAAATGAATGTGACCTTGTTAACCTGAGAAGCTTCTGTAAAGCAAAGACACAGTCATTAAGAGAAAAATGCAGCCTAGTCAAAGGAAAAAGGTCTTTAGCAATCCCATATCAGACAAAGGACCCATCTCCAAAATATATAAGAACTCAAAAATTAGACATCAAAATTCTAAATAACCCAGTTAAAAATGAGGTACAGAACTAAACAGAGAATTCTCAATGGAAGAATCTCAAATGACTGAAAGACATTTCAGAAAATGTTCAACATCCTTAGCCATCAGGAAAATGAAAATTCAAACAACCTTGAGATACCATCTTACACCTCTCAGAATGGCTAAGATCAAAAACACCAATGATAGCTTATGCTGGATAGGATGTAGAGTTAGGGGAACACTCACTCATTGCTGGTTGGAATTCAAACTTGTACAACCACTTTGAAATTAGTATGGTGGTTTCTCAGAAAATTGGGAATCAACCTACATCAGGATCCAGCAATACCACTCTTGGGCATATACCCAAAAGATGCTTATTCATACTAGAAAGACATTTGTTCAACTATGCTCATAGCAACATTATTTGTAATAGCCTGAACCTGGAAACAGCCTAGATGCCCCTCAACCAAAGAATGGATAGAAAATATGGCACATTTACACGTTGGTGTACTACTCAGCAGAAAAAAAAGGACATCTTGAATTTTGCATGCAAATGGATGGAACTAGATATCATCAATCTGAGTGAGGTAACCCAGATCCACAATGATGAATATGGTAGTATCATAAGTGGATAATAGCCATAAATAAAGAATATTAAACCTATAGTTTATTATCTTAGAGAAGCTAAATAACAAGGTGAACATTTAGAAAAACATACATAGAATGAATTGGAAAGTCAAAATAGATAAGATCACCTGGCAAAATTGAGAATGTAGGGGTGGGGGAGAAGACTGGGTGGAAGGGGAAGAGGAGAACTGAAGAGGAGGAGTGAGGAGAACTTGAGGGAATGGGATAGTCTAGATGGAGGAATGAGAGAGACAAGAGCAAGGAAAGAGATATCTTAATTTTCAGAACCATTGTGGGGTTAGCAAGAAACCTGGCTCTAAAGAAATTCCTAGGAATCCGCAAGGATGATCGATGATCCTAGCTAAGACCCTAAGCAATAGAGTAGAGGATATCCAACCTGGCATTGACCTGTTGTCTGGCTGAAGAATATCTTAAATATCACCATATAACCTTCATCCTACAACTGATGGAAACAGAGGTAGAGACCCACATTGGAGCACTGGACTGAGCTCCCAAATTTCAGTTGAAGAATGGGAGGGATGAGCATATGAGTAGAGAGGTTAAGACTATGATGGGTATACCCACAAAAAGAGTCTACCTGAGCTAATGGGAGCTCACCAACACCACCCTGACAGTGAAGGAACAAGCAAAGGACCAAACTAGTCCCTCTGAATGTGGTTGACATTTTCAAGGCTGGGGCAGATTGAGGGGCCACTGGCAGTGGCACCAGGATTTGTCCCTACTGCTGGTACTGCTTTTTTGGAAATCTTTTCTCTTTGTAAGGATATCTTGCTCAGCTTAGATAGATGATGATAGAGATGACCTTGAACCTCCCCCAAAGCAATGTGACGTACCTTCTCTGAGAAGTGGATGTGGGTGATGTGGGGATAAGTAGAGGGAATAAGAAGAGGGGAGGAAGTGGAAACTTGGATTGGTGTATATAATGAAAAAAGATACCTTGTTTTATTTTGAAAAAAAAAAACCAAATAAAAGATCTGAAAAACAATTTAAATAGACTCTTAACACCTAACAAAATAGAAGTCATTAAAAGTTTCATAACCAAATAAATAAAAAATTTTAAAAAATTAAAAAAATAAATGCATGCCCAGGGCCAGACAGTTTTAGCACAGAAAAATACTAGGCTTTCAAAAAAGTGCTAATACCAATACTCTTCTGATTATTCCACAAATACAAACAGAAATAACATTGTCAAATTCTTTCTATGATGCTACAGTAACCATGATACCCAAACAATGCAAAGACTCAATTAAAAAAAAATGAGAATTCCAGACCAATTATGTTTATTAACATTCAAGAGACAGAGAACTCCACTGGAACTGGTATAGGGGAATAACCGCTGAGTGAGTGAGCCAGAGTTGGAGACCACTGTGGGTCTGGACATGAATCTGGTACTTTCATGGGAGTAGACCTAAGCCAGGACCCCTGTGAGTCTGGGCATGAGTCTAGGACCTCCCAGGAACTAGGCCTGAGCTAGGACCTCTTTCAGTCTGGGCATGAATCTGGGCCTTCTGAGGAAGTAGGCAGGAACCAGAGATCTCTGGGGGGCCAGGTGTGAGTCTGGGACCTCAGAGGTATTAGGCCTGAGCCATGACCTCTGTGGGTCCAGGAGTTGGTCTCAGACATCAAAGGGTATATTCAGGAACCTGAAACCTCTGTAGGTCCAAGCATGAGTCTCAAACTTCTGAGAGAGCAAGCCTGAGCCAGGTCCACTGCAGTTCTGAGTGCACCTGAGCCTAGGAACTCCGAGGCAGTAGACTGGAGCCAGAGAGCTTTGCAGGACCAACTCCAAGCCAGGGACCTCTGCAGGAGGGGATCCAGACTAGGATTTACAGAAACAGGTCAAAGCCAGTAACCTAAGCCAAAGTAGGACTGAGGCAAAAAACTCAACCTGGGGCATGAGCAGGATTGAGGCAACAAATTCCACAGGAGTAGGACTGAACCAGCTACCTAGAACAGAGTTGTCCTGAGAAAGCAAGCTCCATGGCAGCAGGAGCAGGGAACTAATCCAGCACAGGGACACTGGTGGATCAGGATTGAGTCAGCGAACTGGTCCAGAGACACCGAACTCCACTGGACCAGGTATAGGTAAGTAACTGCTGAGCAAGTGAGCCAGAGTCAGAGACCACTGAGGGTCTGCAAGTGAATCTGGAACCTTTAAGGGAGTATACATAAGCCAGGACCCCTGTCACTCTGGGCAGCAGTCTAGGACCTCCCATGAACTATGCCTGAGCCAGGACCTCTGCCAGTCTTGGCATGAATCTGGGACCTCTGAGGGAGTAGGAGAGATCAGAGATCTCTGCAGGGCCAGGCATGAGTCTGGGACCTAAGAGGGGACTTGAGCCTGGACCTCTGTGTGTCCGGGAGTTGTTCTTAGACAACAAAGAAAATAGGCAGGAACCTGAAACTTCTGCAGGTCCAAGAGTGTGTCTGGGACCTCTGAGAGAGTAAGCCTCAGCCAGGTCCTCAGTAGTTCTGGGTGCACCCGAGCCTGGGAACTCCGAGGCAGTAGACTGGAGCCATAGAACTTTGTAGGACCAAATCAAAGCCAGAGACCTCTGCAGGAGGGGATCCAGACCAAGATTTACAGAAACAGGTCAAAGCCTGTAAGCTAGGCCAAAGCAGTCCTGAGACAGCAAACTCCAAGTGAGCAGAGCAAAGCCCAGAAATGCTGAGCTATCTCCAGGAACACAAAGTAAACAACAAGGTAACTAGAACTGTGGCATAAACTGTACCACAAGGAATAACCATCTGAGTCTGGGGTTCCCTGGCACCTAGAAGATTAATCAACAGAATTTCAGACAGCCACAGCCACACCCATTAAATGAAAAGATGAGTAGAAAAGGTAAGAAGACATGCAACACTACAAAGAGCAACACAACACCAGGAAAACTTAAAGCCCCAACAACAGCAAGACTTGAACAACCAAATATAGAAGAAGCTGAAAAAATGAACTAAAAATAACTTCAAGAGAATGTTTGAAACTCTTAAAGAGGAAATGAAAAAAATCCCTCAAAGAAATGGAGGTAAAGACAAACAAAACATTGGAAGAATACTAGGTATAGAAGAAGGAGAAGTTCAATTCAAAAACACAGAAAATATATTTAACAAAATAAAAGAAAAAAAACTTTCCCATACAAGGGATACAAGGAACATACATAAACATAATAATACCAATACACAGCAAGCTAACAGCCAACATCAAACTAAATGGAGAATAACACCCAGAGATTCCACTGAAATCAGGAACAGGACAAGGTTGTCCACTCTCTCCATATCTATTCAATATAGTTCTTGAGGTCCTAGCCAGAGCAATAAGACACCAAAGGGAGATTAAGAGGATACATATTGGAAAAGATGAAGTCAAACTCTCACTGTTTGTTGATGATATGATAGTTTACATAAGTGATCCCAAAAATTCTACCAAGGAATTTCTACATCTCAAAAACACTTTCAGTAATGTAGCAGGATACAAGATTAACACAAAATAAATCAGTAGCCCTCCTGTATGCAGATGAACACTGGCTGGGAAAGAAATTAAGGAAACATCACCCTTCACAATAGCCACAACAGAACAGCATAAAATATCTTGGAATAACTATAACCAAACAAGAGGAAGACTAGTATGAAAAGAACTTTAAATCTTGGAAGAAAGAAATTGAAGAAGACACCAGGAAGTGGAAAGATCTCCCATGCTCTTGGGTAGGTAGAATTAACAGTGAAAATGGTAATCTTACCAAAAGCAATCTACAGATTCAATACAATGCCCATCAAAATCCCAGAAAAATTCTTCACAGACCTTGAAAGAATGGTACTCAACTTCATATGGAAAAGTAAAAAACCCAGGATAGCCAAAACAATCCTGTACAATAAAGGAACTTCCAGAGGCATCACAATCCCTGACTTTAAACTCTACTACAGAGCTAGAGTATTGAAAACAGCCAGTTATTGGCATAAGTACAGACACGAATACCAAGGGAACCAAATTGAGGATGCAGATATTAATCATACATCTTCAAACACCTAACTTTTGACAAAGAAGCAAAAAGTATCCAATGGAAAGTAAAAGCATGTTTAACAAATAGTGCTGGCATAACTAGATATCAACATGTTGAAGAATGAAAATAGACCAATATCTATCACCATGCACAAAACTAAAGTCCAAAATGATCAAAGACCTCAACATAAAGTCAGTCACACTGAACCTTATAGAAGAGCCAGTCGGAAGTACACTTGAATTCGTTGGCACAGGAGACCACTTCCTAAATATAATCCCAGCATCACAGACACTGAAACAATTAATAAATAGGACCTCCTGAAACTGAAAAGCTTCTGTAAAGCAAAGTATACAGTCCACACGACAAAACAACAGCCTACAGAATGGGAAAAGATCTTCACTAACCCCACATCAGACAGAGGTCTGATCTCCAAAATATACAAAGAACTCAAGAAATTTGTCATCAAAAGAACAAATAATCCAATAAAAAATGGGGTACATACCTAAACAGAGAACTTTCAACAGAGCAATCTAAAATGTCTGAAAGACAATTAAGGAAATGTTCAACATCCTTAGTCATCAGAGAAATGCAAATCAAAACAACTCTGGGATTCCATCTTACACCTATAAGAACAAAAACACTGATGACAACTTATGCTGGAGTGGTTGTGGGGTAAAGGGAACACTTTTGCATTGCTGGTGGGAATGCAAGCTGGTACAACCCCTTTGGAGGTCAGTGTGGCAATTTCTCAGAAAATAAGGAAACAACTTTCCTGAAGACCCAGTAATACCACTTTTGGGTATATATACAAAGGATGTTTGATCATGCCACAAGGACATGTGATCAACTATGTTCATAGCAGAATTATTTTCCATAGCCAGAACCTGGAAACAACATAAATGCCCCTTGACCAAGGAGATAAGGAGAATATGATGCATTTACACATCAGACTACACAGCAGACAAAAATAATGTCATCTTGAATTTTGCAGGAAAATGAATGGATCTAGAAAGCATTATATTGAGTGAGGTAACCCAGATACAGAAAGACAATTATCACATGTATTCACTCATAAGTGGTTTTTAAACATAAAGCAAAAATACCAGCCCAAAATTCACAATCCCAGAGAACATAGACAACAATGAGGACCCTAAGAGAGACATACATAGATCTAATCTACATGGGAAGTAGAAAAAGACAAGATCTCCAGAGTAAATTGGGAGCATGGGGACCATGGGAGAAGGTTGAAGTGGGAGGGGGGAGACAGGGAGGGGAACAGAGAAAAATGTAGAGATGAATAAAAATAAAAAAAAACATTAACCAAAACCAATAAATAAAAAAAAGAAGTTTGCTGCTGTGTGAATTTTGCTGTCAAGTGAATTTTTGCCCTGCTTTCCCTTTCAATCTTGATAATCTTAACTTCCTTTCACCTTTGACACCTTGGTTATAGTGTGTCTGGGGGCATCCTTGCTTTTCAGTGTTTTACTGGTAACTATTGTCCTTCATGAGCCTAGATTAATTTATATCTATCTTGAGTTTTGGGAGCTTCCAGGGATCATCTCTTTGAATAAACTTTCTATCCTGTTGGTATTGTCAAGTCCTACTAGAATATCAGTACTCCCAGTTTTTGTTAATAACAGGCTGTTCCAAAGTTCTCATATGTTTTCTTTAATCTCTCACCCTCTCTTTTCGACCCTCGTAGCCTGTTTTCAAATAACCTGTTTTGAGTTCTCTAATACTTTCTTCTGTTTGATCTATTGATGACGAATTATCAAGTCGGCACAAATCAATAACCAAGCTAGCTCAATAGAAACAGGTATTTTTATTGAAAGGAAAAAGGGGAACTCACTCTACCAAAGTCGCGATCCGATCCCTCTGGCGGACACTGCATGGAGAGAGCGCGTACCTCTCGATTTTCTACCTGGGGTTCAGTAGCCACACCCCAACTTGATGTGATTGGCTAGTGGCTCTTCCCCCATCAATCTATTTTGCAGTGTTTATCTTTATCACATATTTAAGCTTTCTAATATTTTTGTTTTATTATTTCTCATATTATAATATAATTAGAACGTTTTCTCCTACGATTTCTTCCTTCCAATTCATGCTAATATACCACTCCTTTTTCTCCCTCAAACCCATGTCCTTGGTTTACATCAGTTCTTGCTAGGTGAATATATGTATATGAATATACATATATATTCGTGCTTATTCTACATAATGTTGTATAATGTTATTTTTAATGCATGTTTCCATGGGTGATGTGGAATACTATTTTTTATATCAAAATTTTCTTCTTGATATGTATACTTATTTTTACCTTTCAGGTAAGCATTGACATGTTTCTCAATGACAACTTGAAGCTTGTGGAATTTGGACAAAACAGCTGCTTAAAATACTCCTTATGACACTTTGCCCTTATGAG